>OY757026.1:41787747-42053989 GCA_963580285.1 Lucinisca nassula
ATTCATCAATAATAATAATAAATATAGAAAACGATGCTACAGTTGATAGTAATAACAATAATAATGTATAAACACGCACGGCATTAATGGACTGATGTTGTTCTTGGTGTTGAATAGGTATAAGAATAAAGAAGACCAGTCTCTTTGCTGATTGTGTTTGTCGGTTTGTAATATCCCTAAGGCTGTGCCCATTGATCAGCCATTAGTGAATTCAACTCTGTTACACTGTTAAATTCAACACAGTTTTCCAGAAACATGATCAAACCGGTTTTGTTGAATTTGATACTGCAAATTCAGATGTCGAGACGGTCAAATAATTCTAGCTTTGAGTTTATAACTGAACGGTTCATTAATAAGATTTCATTGTCTGCTCCTCTCCAAAATAGTGCAATACAATCACAATCGAGTCACTTGGCATGACACTTTGTGTCATATCTTTTCTTGTTAACTTTTTTGTCTATTACCAGTCGCCGTTTATCAAGTTATACTCTCGGATGCTGGCGATTTTCATTTGAATCATATCGACAAACTAAGTTAAAATATTTGTTAATGTTTATGGTATATAAACTTTCGCACAAATGTTAATTTGCTGAGAAATGAAATATAATGATAGAAAGTTTCGGTATTTTATGGGTATTTAAGCGAGTTGTTTAAAACGATAGAGTTTTAAAATATATTTCTCACGTTTCAGTGCATAAATATCATAGTTATCAATATTATAGTCAATACATCTGCTCTTTATATAGGGAAAAATGGGGTTTCATCACGAAAACACGCCTTTATAATTTTGAGCCCCTTGACCCCAACCCCCCCCCCCTCCCTCTTTAAGTGAAACTGGGGTTTGCAGGGGTAAACACTTTTTTGCATTTCTGCTCTAAAATATATATTGTGGGAACTCGTTAGAACCGTCTCGGTGAGGCGGTTCTAACAAGTACCCACAATCTATATTTGAGCAGAATCCAGGTGTTTCTAACAAGTACCCCCAATCTATATTTTGACGGCAGAAATAAGAAAAATATCACAATTTTTCATCTTAAAATCTTATTGTTTTACGGCGGAAAAATTTACAATGTATTTGTACAAGCGTGTTTTCGTAATGATGTAGTAAGTTTATGCACTTTTATAGGGGGAGTGCGGTTAGATAAGGCTTAAATGTTTTAAAGGGATTTACAAGGTAAAATGACTCGAGGGAATAAGTGTGGCCAAAATTTTAAATCTTGCTGACTTTCGACTCCGGATCGCAGTGATGGACTTATAACATCTTGGGGTGTGCTGTTAACTTTCCAAAACCTGTCAGGAAATATTTAGCCAAGTCACCTTTTATTCTAGATTAGCAGTCTTGGAACCCGTCATGCCGACAGTTTGCTCATATGAAGGGCATCGATGGTCCAAAACTTATCCCTATATTGAATGGTGACCTCTATCGTTCTCTATTACACCATGTACAGAAGTATAGGGCGCCCTTTTACCATTTATTCCCTATTTATAGATATTCATAATTATTTACGGATATCCATAATTCCAATTATGGATATCAGTCTCCATAATTCAGATCAATTTATGGATATCCATAATTCGAAATATGGATATCATAAATTCAAATCATGGATATCCATAATTCGGTCCATTTATGGATATCCATAATTCGATTTAAGGATATCCATAATTCGTTTTTGCAAATACATGCAATAAATAATGACTGAAACAAAAGCTTTTGGTGTGAATTATGGATATCCATAATTCAAAATATGGATATCCATAATCCAGCCCGATTTATAGATCTCCATAATTCGATTTATGGATATCCATAATTCGAATTATGGATATCCATAAATCAGCGGAAAACTGGATATTCATATTTTGATTTATTGATATTCATCATTGGAATTAGTGATATCCATAATTCGAATTATGGATATCCATAAATCGCTCTGAATTAATGATATCCATAAATCAAATTATGGTTGTCTATAAATATAAAACATTTTATGACGACCTGGCCGTAATTCATAATATGCAACTGAAGTAATGACACAAGAATATGAAGGACAGTCGTAATCACAAGAATACTTCATGTCTTCAAGGATTTTCTTTAGTGCCATGCCTTTCACATGCAATTTGGGGTCGATTGTTAATCAATCAACCCAATCGATTGTTATCAATCGATCCAAAGTTACTTACTACAGACGTTTCCCGCGCGCTCTTGTGACTATCGCTGACCATAGACAAAATCAAGGTAATGGATACAATTCATAACAACGCAGTTCTTCACCCTGTCACGTGCGTGTAAAACTGGACTGAGTTTCTGTACTCGACCATTGGCAAACGGTGTAGACCCAGATCAGACGCCACAGAACCCTGTGTCTGATCAGGAATCGATACAATTAACCCACAACTCACATCAGAGACAACAAAGGAAAAGAAGCACAAACATGAAACAACATACCCTAATGGAAACATCAATAACGGAAAGCCCAAAGGACAGTTACTTTCCTACAAAATGGCCAAATGGCTATCCAAAACAAAATAATATAAGCGACACACACTCAAAGACAAACCATAACAAAATTAAACCGCGACAGAAGAACCGCCTTGGAATAACCATCGAAACGAAATCCAATGTGGGAGGGGGGGGGGGGTCTTAAATCGATTTTACGTGTCCACAATCCTCGCCCTTATTTCCGTCGCGATTTAGACAAATAATCCGTTCAGTTCCCCTGAAGGCCTCCTAACTCATCAGTGAAACATCTCCGTGAACATAAAAATCAAACAATCACAGAGATGAAACAACGGTTGAGGACTCGACAGCAAGAAACCACTGAAATGCTGGAGCAAAAGAAGACCAACAGTTAGACTCAAATGGGCCCGACCAGAGATAGAAATTTGCCGGGGCCTGCTGACCGTTGTATGGACAAGGGCTGTCATCACGAGGCTTGTTACCATCGGAAAGGATGTCTCTATCCACCCCTCACACTCATAGTAGAAGCTATTTCTTGAATTTTTGAACGAGAAGTCATTTGGACAAGTCGTATGGACAAGGGCTGTCATCACGAGGCTTGTTACCATCGGAAAGGATGTCTCTATCCACCCCTCACACTCATAGTAGAACCTATTTCTTGAATTTTTGAACGAGCAGTCATTTCTATTGCTGACGCCCCCAACAGTTTGGTGGCACTATTGTCGCGCTAAATTACGTCATAGCGTCCAATGACGTCAGCCTTAACGGTGACTCCCGAAACAACCAATGCACATTAAACACATGATGATTCTCTACTTTATCTTATCCCTAGGTAGGATTAACTATAGGATATGATAAGAGTTTTTATCTCGGGATAAAATCCAAGATTTCCTTATAACGCTCCCAGTATGTGAGTTCATTCACGTCTTATTTCACTAAAGTATCTATAGCATGTCCCCATTAATGTAATTTTGCAGGCTTCCAGATCAAGGGTATTGTATTTCATCTGTCCATGGCCTACACGCATATTTACAACTAAAACTAGTTCTTACGATGTACCGTTCACTTATCTTTTAACAAGAAAGAAAGACACGCTCCGGGTGCATTGCTTTAACCAAACGGTATGCCATTATGCTTCAAAATTATTTAGTTATTAATTAAGATGTTACTTAATTTCAGTTTAGCAGATCTTTAGTTCGATAAGCTTAACAGAGTATCTCTGTCCACAAAGGAGTTTATGTTCTCTTTGCAAGGATGATTTATTATGCTTTCATCGATTTAAAAAGAGGCGGAATGTAAAATATTAAATAAGTATTGAGGACCTGACGTATTTAAAGGTTAAAAGACCAGTTTAAAATAATTTTAGTTGAAAAATCCTCAATGAGCTTTGTAAATAGAGAAACAGATATCCGTCCCTCGTTTATTATGTTAATGAGCATGCTGCCAAAAGAGTGCCAGATTGGAAATGGCTTATCAAAGCACATGCAATTGGCCGAAGCTGACTCTGAGACAACAATGGTCAAAATTATTTGGATTCCCGCAAATTAGGCCTCAGTTGTGTTCGCCCCACCTCAGTGGTCACGTAAGTTAGAAAATATAATGTGCATTTGAACTCCTACTTCTGTCCCTTGTTTTTTTTAACAAAATAGATAAGAGCTGCAATTAATCTAAAAGTAGCATGCTTTTAGAGAAAACAGTCGATAGAAGCTATCGAAATTTTGGTTACTTGTTGAAGACTTGCGAAATGCTAGCATCAGATATTCTCATATAGGACTAATACAAGTTGGTAGCTAGCCGAAGAAAGTGCTTAATGTTCTTTTTTTCTGGAAGTTGGGCATTTTGCATCTGTTTGGGGACAATTAGTGGGCACTAGAAAAAAACCCGCGCAAGCGCGGGTATACTTGATGCCAAGTTTATAGCAAACAATACTTTTAGTGGTTTAAAGTTGAGAGGTGGTGATTTCAGGATATTCATTTTGAAGTTTACGCAAGGGACATTAAGATAACACGCCTATGTGATGATTACTCCTGCAAACTCCACTTTAAATAGGAAAAAGTGGTGTTTGCATGGCTATTCATTATTTCCTCATATCTGCTCTAAAACATAGATAGTGGGTATTCGTTAGAACCGCCTCGTCGAGGCGGTTCTAACTCGTACCCAAAATCAATGTTTGAAGCAGAAATAATGAAAATCTCTTTTTCCTCTGAAAATTTTCATTTTTTTTGGGGGGGGGGGGCGAAAATTTTTAGAAGCCATGTCTTCTGACCGCATGAAGGTATCAGTGGTGTATTTGGTCCAATAATCGAAACGTACTGCAAAAACTGTCTGAAACAATCCAGTGGCGAAACGACTCGACATCGCAAATTAGCGCTCTTAGACCAATCGAAGTACCAATCGAAGATGACAGTTTCGTCGATTTTCTTGAAATGAAGAATTCAGCAGAAAATTAAAGAAGGAATGGAAAAAGCGCAGTCGTTTTTCTCTTTGCTCGGTTATTTTTTCTCAACTTTGGATGTATAAGCCTGTGCTCGAGAAGCCATGTTTTCTGACCGCGTGCTTGATTTGCTTGGTTGAGTTTGACTACTTGATAAGGGTCATTCAGGAAGGAACAAAATTCCAGTCGTTTTATCAGTTCTGTGATTGTGTAGCAGAAACAACAAATAATTTACCACTTTCAGACGCGAGCACTTACCTTTGAATTCATGTTTTGTACCTGTGTGTGTGTGTACCTGTTTTGTGAAGGTATCAGTTATGTATTTGGTCCAATAATCGAAACGTACTTCAAAAATGTCTGAAACAACCCAGTGGCGAAACGACTCGACATTGCATATTAGCGCTCTAAGACCAATCGAAGTACCAATCGAAGTCGCTACTATGTAAGCGCTTGTTGACAAAAAAAAACCAATCGCTGCATGTTTTCTGAGAAAATGGTTGGGAGAATTTTAAATTCGGCAATTGTCTAAAACCCAAAAATCACAAAATAAACGCAAATCATAGAGTTCATAAATCAAAATTATAAATAAAAGCAAAATTGTGACAACTCGATAACAAAAAAAACAACAACACCAAAATGATTGGTGTTTTTGCAGTTTATTGGATAATCTATTTATTTAGTAGTATAGATAGGTATATTCGTTTTAAAAGGTTGTCTATTAAATTGAGTAAGTATGAGATCAAATACAATTACTAAAGAGCATAATATAATTGTATTTTAAACAAGTTATTGTCTACGTCGCAGCGACAAATTCCCTAAATTAACAGCACTGGCTGCACTGGTGGGTCGACTAACTCGTGTAGGATAAAAAATGGTCATAAACTTGGACTTAAGACTCTTTCGTTCAACCAATTTAATACTGAGAAACATTTTCCAGTTCTTCAGGGTGCATTATTTCATTGCGTTCTGCTTATTCACCAGTATATGACAAGCAGTCCAAAATCTGTTCACTGACACGCGCCGTCTAATCAGGACTTTTAATGTCTGTTTAAAGTGAGGAAATTCGGTTAAAACGCACAATAAAATATGAAGCAGTTACCTAACACATCTTATATTGTAACTGGACGTTGCGAAAGCTATAAGGTAGGAAACTCAACTACAGTAGAACTTCGATGGCTCGAACACCGATGGCTCGTTTACCATGGATGTGTCGAACCTATTCTTGCGCCCCTAGCGAAATCCTCTACATTAGAAATAGTGGGACATAATTAAGGAGACTTTAGTCTTTTATCTTGCACATGTATGCTGTGTGTACTCATTATAATCGCCTCGATGAGGCGATTCTAATGAGTACACACAGCATACATTTTCATTCACCGAAAAGATGTCTAAAAGTATCTCGGTATGCCTTCTGACAGTAACCTCAGTGGCTCGAGCTACCCCTATCTCGAACAGATTTTCGAGGTCCCAAAGGTATTCGAGCCATTGAAGTTCGACTAGTTATTTAAGGGTTTACAATATATAAAATCTTTAGTTTGTGTTTGTGTTAATTTTATTGGTCAGCGAGAATCACATGGACAAACGCTGTTAAAACCCAGGCGGTATCGTCTGACGAGCAAATGACCCAATTAAGACGTCGCGGTTCGTTTTCATTAAGTTGTCATTCATCCCAATAAACTAAATCCTATATAGTATTACAAAAATAAGAAGTGATCCCCTTTAGTTTAATAGCTTTTCTGAGGTTTTCATCCCTCATTGTAAAACGAGACGCTTTACAAATGACTTTAACATACACTGAATAAGCCCTTTACAGCAATAAAAACATTCATCTCGAATATGTTTACCATATGTTAACTATTTCTGACTTGACGTCTCAATTTCATCCCAAAGAAAATTTGAATAAATTTCTCATCGCAGGGAAGTGATACAAATTGGAAAATCATATCTTATGAATACGCCTACAACAGTGGAATTGACTTGAACATATTAAAAAGCAATAGGTAGTTTCTATGCCTAGGTATATTAAGCGTAATGAGCCTTAATAAGATTTTGTGCTTTACAATTTTATCAGCAGTGTACAAGCTTTTACACCCGAACATAGCAGAGATTTCAACACCTTCGGTCAACCAGAAAATAGCATCAATGAAGAAGAGGTTTATGAAACAGAAATTCACCGCAGTGTATAATATTATTGCTTTACACTTTAACGTACCCTTTTAATATATTAAAGCATTAAAGGGTTGGTTTTAAATCCGTGTGAATCCAGTGGTTTTCTTGAATGACATCAATATAGTTGAGAATGAATCGAAATTGTGACATATGTGATGCGAAGACATGATGGGGTTTTATTTTGAATGAGAAAAATAAAAATAAACACCTGTTTGTACGCATAGATTAATAATGATTAATTCACGTAAAGAAGCTTTATAAATTTGTACGTTTTTTAAACCTGTTGTAGTATCCCTTATCCTGGTGAACACGTCAACCTCTAACTTTGCAAACAGTGTACATTCAGACCAGGTTGCTTCTAAAGAAACCACCTGATCAGGTTCTACATTGTTTGTCATGTAGTTTGTAAATTGAACATATACATTATAACAAGTCATCTGACTGGTTGATAATCAGAGACGGGTGTTGAAAATCAATTATTTCAGGGGAATAGGGCTTAAAGAGCTACTCTAAGTTTGTGTCAGCACAAAACTGCGCATTACGAAAACATGCCTATACAAATACATTGTAAACAAAACCTGCAAAAAATCGTTTTTTTTAGATGTAATATTGTGATATTTTTCTTACTTCTGCTCAAATATAGATTGTGGGTACTCGTTAGAACCGACTCATCTAGGGGGTTCTAACGAGTACCTACAACATTACGAAAACATGACTATACAAATACATTGTAACCGTTATCGCCGGAAAAATGAAAAATTTAAGATGAAAAATTGGATGTTTTTCTTATTTCTGCTCGAAATATAGATTGTTTACTCGCTAGAACCGCCTAATCGAGGCGGTTCAAATGAGTACCCACAATCTATATTTTTGAGCAGAAATAAGAAAAATAAGGTTGACCCCTGTAAACCCCAGTTTTACTATATAAAAGTGGGGTTAAAGGGGGTCAAAATTATATAGACGTGTTTTCGTGATGATCTATGTTTTAGAGCAGAAATAAGAAAAAAAGGTTTATCCCTGTAAAACACAGTTTTACTATATAACAGTGGGGTTGAAGGGGATCAAAATTATATAGGCGTGTTTTCGTGATGGGGTCAGCGTCTCGATAAGACTTAAGCACATCGTTCAGACGTTATTTTATATTTCATTTTTGCATTGTACGTAAGTATTTTATGATAATGGAGTGTGTGTGAATTCGGGTTTAACGTCACTTTCAACAATTTTTCAGTCATATCACGACGGTGTCTGATTGCGACAGGGAGCTCAATGCTCACTTTTATAGTGCTGCCTCACTAAAGTATCATGTCCCAGACACATTATATGATACCACACCCAGTCACATTATCCTGACACTGGGTCGACCAGTCCTAGCTCTACCCCTTAAATCTGAGTGCCAAGCGTGAAGCAGCTAGTGCCATTTTTAACGACTTTTGTATGTCGCGGCCCGGGATCGAACCCGTGACCTCCTGTTCCCCGGAGCGGACACTCTACCAACTGAGCTATCGGGGCCGGTTTATGATAATGGAAGGATAGTTGTTTTTTTGTCAATTCTCCATAAAACCTCTGTTCTGGGAATTCATTAGAACCGCCTCGTTGATGCGGTTCTAAAGAATACCCACAGCATAGGTTTGTTTGTTTGTTTGATTTGAGGTTTAACGTCCCCGTCAACATTATTTAGGTCATTTTAGAGACGTTGCTTCCAATTGTGTGGGACTTTTACCCGACATTGAGGTGAAATGGCATCTCAATCCCTGTCGCCCAATGAAACCAATAGGGTTTATAAGCATGGACGGGCCGACTCGCAGCAATTTTCCTGGGCAGGCTTAGACGTTCTAAGCGGATTACCTGTACTCATGTGCGGTGCAGCCCAATCTAGTTCTCCAAGCCCCGATGGGCGGGTGCGTACAACATAGGTTTACATGGACAAATAAGGAAAACTATCCTTCAATTATCACAAAATACTTACCATATGTAATCAACACATCGGGGATAATAGAGCTGGGGCCAGTTGTTTGTTTGTTTAATTTGAGGTTTAACGTCCCCGTCAACAGTATAAAGGTAATTTTTGAGCCGTTGCTTCCAATTTTGTGGGACTGTTACCAGACATTGAAATGAAACGACATCTCAAGCCCTACCGCCCAATGAAACCAAAAGGGTTTATAAGCATTTTTTTCTTGCACCGCTTTGCCTGGGCAGGCTTTGATCCTCTAAGCGGTTTACCGGTACTCGTGTGCGGGTCGGTTTCAGCTCTGCGTGGAAGCATCATGCAGCCCATCTATTTCTTCAAGCCCCGATGGCATTGTTTGTCTTTCAGTGTGTGAGTTTTGTTGCAATGGTTTGCATCAAGAAATTTGATTGGTTGATAATCAGTGGTTGGTGTGGCATATATAAATAATCAGCAGGTCAAGGGTTAATAGCCCTTCCTCTGCAGCCCATCTATTTCTTCAAGCCCCGATGGGCGGGGTCGGGGGCCAGTTGTTTAAAGCATCGTTAACTTAACGAGCTCGTTAGCTGCAAACTGTTAACTGTTCTAGCAAGTAAACTATCTAAAAGGGTTATTTGTGAAGGAAAAAATGAGAGCAGTTTTGCATTTGTAAAAGCTGCTCTTTTTTTCAGCAAAACTATTAGCATATTTGCCACATTAAATGAATAAAGTTTTAACGACACGTTTACTAACGACGTCGTTAGTTTTGAACAACTGCCACCAGGTTTCTTTGTTTTTCGTTGTGTATGTTCTTTACACATATGTTCTTTGTTTTTCGTTGTGCATGTTCTTTACACATATGTTCTTTGTTTTTCGTTGTATATGTTCTTTACACATATGTTCTTTGTTTTTCGTTGTATATGTTCTTTACACATATGTTCTTTGTTTTTCGTTGTATATGTTCTTTACACACATGTTCTTTGTTTTTCGTTGTATATGTTCTTTACACATATGTTCTTTGTTTTTCGTTGTATATGCTCTTTTCACATGTACGCATCACGAAAACTCGCCAACATAAATTTGACTACCTTTATAAAATAAAACTGGGGTTTACAAGTAAACCCCAGTTTTATTTTATAAAGGGAGTCAAATTTATGTATACAGAGCTGAGGTGCAGAATTTATGTATACAGAGCTGAGGTGCAGCCAACACTATTGTATGCATGTGAAACATGGACAGTTTACCAACGGCACGCCAAAATAAGCTGTCTTAGAAAACTCTTAAAGATTAAGTGGCAAGACAGGTGTCCATACACGGAAGTCATGAAAAGAGCAGGGATGCAGAGTGTACACACTCTTCTGAAACTAGCCACAGTTAAGATGGACATGTTACCAGAATGCTTGAGGAGCGGTTGCCAAATAAAATTCTCCTAGGATGGTGAACTAGAAATTGCAAATGTTTCTATGGTGGTCAGAAGAAGCGCTTCAAGGACACATTCAAAAGATCCCTCATGGACTTCAACATATCAACAGAGTCATGGGAACAAATTGCACAAGACAGGCGAGATCTCATCAAAAGGGGTGCTAGTGAACAGGAGGCAAAACGAATCAGTGAAGCTGAGCAGAAAAACGCACATCGCAAAGCCAGAGCTAATGCATCACCAACAGAGCTGTCTTCCCCTAACCTATGTTGTTCTATCTGCAACAGACAGTTCATAGCTAGAATTGGTTCCTTCAGCCACCTTAGAACACAAAAACAGTAATATTTCACAAATATGATTACGACTGGTCATTGTCAGTAATGACAGACGAACTATTATTATCATTTATCTTATTTTCGATCAAAAACACAGATTGTGGATACTCGTTAGTGCTGCCTTGCCGAGGCGGTTCTAACGAGTATTCACAATCTGTTTTGAGGAATCAGAATTTTTTATCTGAAATTTTTAATTTTTGGTGGTAAAATTTTCAGTATATTGGAATATGTGTTTTCGTAATGGTGTAATTGATAGACTGAGATCTGTGATTTTGCATCACTGGAATTGTGCTGGCTGGGGGTTTCAACAATCTTTATGACGGTTTTCACAAGAGTCTTCCTTTGAAAGTAAGTCAGTAATGGGATCTGCAGATATGCTTTACTTAGTCTTTTCGAACATAATAACAATGTCTCTTCAAACAAGTCAACGACGTTAACAAATTTATAAATGTGCCTTTCAGTGCGCTTCAAACTGACCATCCATACAAACATTGTCCATAACAGTACACATATATATGGGCTATGTTAGCGTGTTTGAAACTGACCATCCATACAAACATTGTCCCTAACAGTACACACATATGTAATATGTTAGCGTGTTTGAAATTGACCATCCATACAATCATTGTCCCCTACAACATACAAATATGTCATTACTGACCATCTAACAGCATACATGTTACAAACAGTACTGTTTTTCAGCGTTTCGCAAACACTGTCCCTTTCAGCATATATTATGTCTTTCAGCGTGTTGCAAACATTGTCACCTAAAGCATACTTTATCCCTTCAGCTAGTTGCAAACATTCTCCCTATCAGCATAAATTATGTCTTTCAGCGTGTTGCAAACATTCTCCCTATCAGCATAAATTATGTCTTACAACGAGTTGCAAAAATTGTCCCTTACTGTATACATAATATCTATCAGCGTGTTGCAAACATTGTCCCTTACTGTATACATTATATATATCAGCGTGTTACAAACATTGTCCCTTACTGTATACATAATATCTATCAGCGTGTTGCAAACATTGTCCCTTACTGTATACATTATATCTATCAGCGTGTTGCAAACATTGTCCCTTACTGTATACATTATATCTATCAGCGTGTTGCAAACATTGTCCTATACATTTCAGCCTTTTTTCCAACATTGTTCCTAACATCATACTAATATGTCTTTCCGCGTATTGCAAACATTGTCCCTTACAACATACATTATGTTGCAAACACGGTTCCTTACGTTATACAATTATGTCTTTCGGCGTCTTGCAAATATTGTACCTTACGTCATACAATTATGACTTTCACCGTGTTGTAAACATTGCCCCTTACAGTATACGTTACGTTACATAGCGTGTTTCAAACCGACCACTCATGCCTATGTTCTGAACTGATCTACTTAACAAGCAACATACATGTAGTGCATTTAGCGTGTTTAAAATGAGCATCCAAAAACGCTGTCCCTGTCAACAAATGCCTTGTTGGGTGTTTGAAACTGACCTTCCATACAAACGTTGTCTCCATCAGCAAATGTATTTTTGAGTGTTTGAAGCTGACCATCCATTTAAACATTTATCATTTAAGTCGCCATTATGTGGTTATGAATTTCAACACATAATCATTAAGATCATTATCTATTCTATATTAGTGACTTTCTCCCCGTAGTTTTGCAAAATCGCCTGGTACTTTTTATACAAAAGGCAAATAAAGTGTAGGTTTAGAGTGCTAAGCGCCATTATATACATGATTAACTGTTTGAACTGTATATCGACTTCATATATGCCTAGAATTCCTAAAAAAAATAAACATTGGGATACTGTGAAGACTCAGACCAGCAGGGTCAAATCAGAGTCTCATTACGAAAACATGCCTATGCAAATACATTGCAATTTGTTCGGCCGAAAAAAAAATAAAAATTTTGAGATGAAACATTGTGCTATTTTTTCTTATTTCTACTTAAAATATAGATTGTGGGTACTCTTTTGAACCGCCTCATCGGGCCGTTTCTAACATGTACCCACAATCTATATGTTGAGCAGAAATAAGGTTTACCCCTGTAAACCCCTGTTTTACTGTGTAAAAGGGGGGATCACGGGGTCAGAATTATATAGGTGTGTTTTCCTAATATACGTTTTTGCTTAAACTATAGGGATTTGTATCAAACCTCGAGCAAATGAAACAAAACTGACAACCCAACTCTCCAAAGCTACTTTTGACGTTAGACGTTAATTAATGAATACCCTTGGACATGATCTACAAGTATGAATGGTTTACTTGTATCGGACGCAAAGGATGCACGACAGAACTAAACATTATGGAATGTCCAAGATTTTTTGGGGCCAGACTAGCTATTTTCTTCGTACAGAGAAAAAGAGGTTTTCAAGGGTATCATTAGGAAAACATGTCCGTAAGAAATAATGGCGTCCAACATGGTATCAGAAGATGATAAATATTAGGTAAAAATGATAACATCTTTATTATTTCTGCTTTCAACATAGATTGTGGGTGCTCGTTAGAACCGCCTCATTGAGGCGGTTCTAACGAGTACCCACAACCTATGTCTTCGAGCAGAAATAAGGAAAATAATGGTTACCCCCGTAAACCCCAGGTTGATCTATTTAAAGTGGGGTTTAGGGGGGTCTTTATTTCACGGACTTGTTCACGTGATGATATTATTTTCCTCATTTTCGTTGCAAAACAAATATTGCAAGTACTTGTTAGAACCACCTCGATGAGGCGGTTCTAATCAATGAAGCGGCTCTACTCAAAGAGGCAGTTCCAACGAGTGGCTATATTCTATGTTTGCAAAAGAAACAAGAAAAAAAAAATCAGAAAAAGCCTATTTTGGGGGTCATTAAAGAAAACTCCATCTCGCACGTGTGTGTCCACGTGACCATCGGTTTTTACGAAATGCAGCTAACGCTTGTTCATAGCCGCGCGATTCTTCATTGTGACATCAGAGTACGAGTTAAGGCCCAGTTCGCTCTGATCTGTGTCTTCACTGTATGCTTAAAGCACAGGAATCTAAGGGTTAAAATAGCCAGTCTAAGTTCCAGGTCAGGACCATTTGTCCAGCCAATCGTCAAATTTTCGATTTTTTTTTTTTATTATTATTATTTCTAGCCCAATATTTTGATTGTTGGTGCTCGTTAGAACCGCCTCAGCGAGGCGGTTCTAAAGGCGGTTCTAACAAGTACCCCCAACTATGTTGTTTTAGGTATTGACACCCCTGTAAACCCCACTTTCTCTATAGAAAACGTTGCGTCTGACCATGGTCAACACTGTTTGCTTAAACCCCTGTCACACCAGAGCTGCGTTCTCACGGCGTCCAAGAAAAATGCAGAACGCCGAGGTGCGCGCAGTACGATCGCAAACATCGCCGTAGCAACGCAGTGACGTCGCCAGTAGACGCGTTGGTATCGCATAGAACGCCAAGCGACGGCGCGCATTTTGAGCATGCTCAAAACAAACGCCGTCGCTCGGCGTTCTGATCAGAGCGCAGTGAGGTCGCCGTAAGGTAGCCATAGCAGCGCAGTAAGGTCTCCTACAACGCTACAGGAGCTCGGCAGGGGCGCACAGAGGTCTCCTACAACGCCATATAAGCTCCGCTTGTATATTTGATTAACTTATTGATTGATCTGATATTTAACGTCCCAGTCAACACTGTATAGGTCATTTTGGAGACGTTGCTTCCAATTTTGTGGGACTTTTACCCGACTTTGAGATGAAATGACATCTCAAGCCCTGTCGCCCAATGAAACCAATATAGTTTACACGTATAAGCATGTTTACACCAATAGAGTTTACACGTATCTCGCACCGCTTTGCCTGGGCAAGCTTAGATCCTCTAAGCGGTTTACCAGTACTCGTGTGAGGTCGGTATCAGCTCTGCGTGGAAGCATCATGCAGCCAATCTATTTCTTCCAGTCCCGATGGGAGGGGCCACCCGCTTGTATAAACAGTGGCTAGAGTAGAGTTTGATTGTGTACTGTCCCGAAAAAAACTACTTCTGAGGTGACTCATTCCGGGTAAGGTAATGGCGATGGACTTGCTCCTGCTTGCGGTGATTGCGGTAGACTTGCTTCCGACGGCACAGAAGTACTGGTAAACCGCTTAGGGGATCTAAGCTTGCCCAGGCAAAGGGGCGCGAGTCGGACCATCCGTGCTTATTAACCCTATTTGTTTCATTGGGTGACAGAGATTGAGATGTCATTTCATCTCAATGTCGGGTAAAAGTCCCACAACATTAGAAGCAATGTCTCCAAAATGACATATAATGTGTTGATGGGACGTAAAACCTCACATCAAACAAAACTGTTCGACTGATGAAGATGTCTGTTTACACTTTGAGAACGTCTCCAACATGTGAGCGCCGTAAAAGCACAGTGCACGCATTGAGAGCTCCGTAAAAGCGCAGTGCACGCATTGTGAGCGCCGTAAAAGCGCAGAGGAAGCGCCGTGAGAGCGCATACAATCGCCATCAAGAACGCCGCAGGATCGCGATTGATCGCCATGTAAGCTCCGTAGCAACGTCTTGGTCGCTGTAGGGACGCCATGACAGGTCCATGTTCACAAAAATATCCCATATTTCTTGCGATCTCGCGGCGTTCTGAAAAATCAAACAACGCCGTCCCATCGCAGTGAAAACGCGGCATAGTGTGACAGGGGCTTTACAGTAAATGAATTTAAGGATCAAAAGACATATCAGGACCGACCACCTTCAGCATACACTCAGGGACAATCGACCAACCAGTTTCGTGGGTGCTTTGATTGTTTTCGCTACAAACATAGATTGTTGGTGCTTATAAGAGGCTGTTTTCACGGTTGTAAAGCGTGATTAAGTAAACTGGCGTAGTTCGTATTACGTAAATGTTGTTGACTGGGCCGTTAAACTCCAAACAAAATCATACTACTGTTATGATTCTGGTAAGTACTGTTAGAGTAAGGGAGTGTATTCAAAATTGTTCCTGATTTTACGATTCACACACGACGCTCCGCTGTTCTGGAAACATCCATTTGACGTAATAGACTGCTAAAATGATCGATTTTCTGTTTCATTTACTGTCGGAAACCCGACGTCACCAAAGAATGCCGCATTTCATTGGATGGCACTGCAGTTGACGCTCTAAGAAAAGCAGTGCAATTTTTAAGAAAATAACTGAATAAGTGTATTAGAATTGTGACAACTCTATTCAAAATTGTTATTTGTGGAAGTAAATCGTCGGCTTTGCGAACGCAAATTTCTATTACAACAACATATCCGACTGTCAAACCGCCGCATTACCTCCCCAAATGACAACTTTGAAACCTAAACCGTGTATACATTGAACACTTAAACGTATATCTGCAGCCTGGTTATTATAGTACTGGTATCTTATATTCTCTCAGCATATTAGAAATTTATATTATGTCTAGACGAATATGCAACAAATATATTGTTATATTTATACAGCCATAAAAGCAGATATATGCAATATGAAAAATATCAGTATTTATATCAATTTCGGAAAAATAAATTAATCGAGCTTGTATTGGTCTCGCTGTTTATGGGAGCGGTAAAAATGGTAAAATTCAATTTTATATTTTATGCTTTGACACTAAAATGAATTTGAGCCGAGGCATTCAACATTTTACCATTTGGCATTTTTGTTATTCATATAATATGTAATGCTCTGTCCCATTGCTTTTACCTTTAAGATCATCTGACGATTTACAGCGACTCTAATCAGAATGTTTCCATGGCTGCATGTGTTGTAGCGTTTTTGTTTAGCGCATAAATCTTGCGCATTCTGTAACGTAGATATACCCAAATGTAATATTTGGGGATATCTACGTTACAGCGCGCGCAAGCTTTAGTTTGAAAAAAAAAACATTCTGCATTAGAATCAGCCTATTAACTTTAAAATTTATCAGATTCTTATAGATGGTTCATGCATGATGAACGATCATCAGGATACAATGAAAACATAATTTTGAGAAATTGATGAAGCGATAGAAAATGGTGAAAACAGTATTAAACATTATTGAAATATTAACATTCCGATTAACTTAGTAACGAAAGTTAAAGTTAGTAGAATGTGCTATTTCACTTTCAATCGCTTTTTATATGGTTATTATTTATAATAGATCAAATCAATCTTAATATTAGACGTAAAACTTTTTTCTATGGTGAGAATAAGGCATACGTTAACAGAGAAGTGCTCAAAAAGGGAAATACTGCATTTTATCATATGACGTCGCGTCTGAGAGTGTCATAACGCCATGTATTATTTTCGATAATCCACTAGTGGATTAAATATGCAAATTAGCTAGATACGTCCCGTAACGTTACATGTACCACGTCCTTAACGACGTCGCGTTTACTAATGGCGGAATATTGATATTTTCGTAAACAATTGTGAATAAAATGCGTTTTAATGTCATATGATAAATAGAATCTTGCATTCGTGCTCATGTATTATTGAATTTATTAAACTCGTTGAGGAAAAGGGATAAAATGCTCGGCAAAGCCTCGCATTATATCCCTTTTCCTCAACTCGTTTAATAAATTAAATAATACATGAACACTCATGTAAGATCCTCTATATAGGTTTAGCATCATATTTAGGCAATACTCTGCACATTTTTTATAATTGAACACATTACGAAAACACGCCAATTCAGATACATTGTAAACTATATCGCCGAATGTTCTGACATTTTTCTTATTCTGCTCAAAATATAGATTGTGGGTATGCGTTAGAACCGCCTCATGAGTACCAAATGAGTACATGTATAATTTGAAACAGAAATAAGAAAAATAAGGTTTACCCCTGTAACCCAAATTTTACTATATAAAAGTGGGGTTTAAGGGGGTAAGAATTATATAGGCGTGTTTTCGTGATTAGTGGTTATAAACTTCAGCTTGTCAGAAATTAAAACAGTTACAGTGAATGTAGTTCTGGTGGGTCGACTGTCTCTGAGTGTAGGCTGGACAAGTTGTCTTGAACCGGGACTGAGACTGTTTCGTTTAACCCTTGAATTCATGTTCTGTAAGCAATCAGTGAAGACCCTGATCAGACACCCAGCTCTGCGGCATCTGATCTGAATATTCACTGTTTGCCAAATCAAACACATCATTCCAGTCCAGATCCTGTAAGGAACCCCCTAACGCAGCACTGACCTCGCATCGATCCATGTATGAATAATATGGGTTTTTTTTATTTTTATAAATAACCATTACTTGGATTACAAATCAGTGAAAGCCCCCGCCCATAGGGGCTTGAAGAAATATATGGGCTGCATGATGCTTCCACGCAGAGCTGAATCCGGCCCGCACACTAGTACTGGTAAACCGCTAAGAGGATCTAAGCCTGTCCAGGAACCGCGGTGCGAGGCGGACCGTCCATGTTAATAAACCCTATTGGTTTCATTGGGTGACAGGGCTTGAGATGTCATTTCATCTCAATGTCGGGTAAAAGTCCCACAAAATTGGAAGCAACGTCTCCAAAATGACCTTTACAGTGATGACGGGGACGTTAAACCTCAAATCAAACAAAACAAATCAGTGATAGTCACGCGGGGCTTCTGTGCTTAGTAACTTTGAGTCGATTGCCAAACACTCGAACCAATAAGCATAACGCGAATAATCACGTTCATTGCTTCGAAAGACAAAAACTAGTCTAGTTGATTGATCAGTAACTTAAATATATGATAGACACTGTTTAAGCACGGACAGCACTGGTGGGTCGATTGACTGAAGATAGGTTTGGCAAATAGTCCTGGTCGGTTTCTTTTGTTTGTATTAAGGGTTTACGCGCCCGTCAAAACTTATTGGATCATTTTGTAGTAATTTATTCCGATTTTGTAGACTCGTACCCGACATCGATATGAAATTATATCTCAAACCTAATCGCCCATATAAACAACTGCGGTTTTAATTTGCCTGGGCAGGCTTATACCTTCAAAGCAGTTTGAATGTTCGGTCGAATTCACTGTGCGACAGCTTTCTCTAGTGGCCCTGAATGGTGCAATGTCTGTTTACTGAGCAAATGTTGTAAATCCTTAGATAATGCCACTTACTAGGTCTACACTATTCAACTTAACCAACGTCCAGCCAGGTTTTACAGATAGCACTTTCTTAATCTTTATGCAAAATTCTCACAAGGACAAGAACAGTGAGGCTATAAATAACGACCGGTCAGAAATATCAGGTGAACATAACTCAGACGAAAATAGCTTTTGGTCGATTGATATACAAAATAAAGACCTTAATCGTATAAAAGCTTTCTGACTAGACTGTTTGGTGTTCTAGACGGCAAGATGACCTGCGTCCTGTATCGTATATAAGAGCAGGAGGGGGTACCTTTTCGTGCAAAAAGTGAGTTTTGTGAACTGCGCGTTGGCCCCGGTGTATCTGAGCCTTCTGTAATGATGTGTTTTTGTTTGATTTGATGTTTAACGTGTCCGTCAACATTGTCAAGGTCATTTTGGAGACGATGCTACCGATTTTGTGGGACTTTTACCCGACATTGAGATTTACTGACATCTCAAGCCCTGTCGCCCAATGAAACAAATATATATGGTTTATATGCATGGACTTGCGCCTTGGCAAGTTTAGACCTTCTAAGGGTTTTACCAGTACTCGTGTGCGGTCGGTTTCAGCCCTGCATGGAAGCTTTATGCAACCCAATCTACTTCTCCAAGCCCCCATGGGCGGGGGCAATATGTCATGGTGCATTTTGTTTGTTTTTGTTTGATTGTGGTTTAACGTCCCCGTCAACACTATTTAGGTCATTTTGGAGACGTTGCTTCCAATTTTGTGGGACTTTTACCCGACATTGAGATGAAATGACGCCCAATGAAACCAATAGGGTTTATAAGCGTGGACGGATCGACTCGCGCCGCTTTAGATACTCTAAGCGGTTTACCAGTACTATTGTGCAGTCGGCTTCAGCTCTGCGTGAAAGCATCATGCATGCAGCCCATCTATTTCTTCAAGCCCCGATAGGTGGGGGCAATATACGCCGGTGTATCTGAGCCTTCTGTTGTGATGCATCGATTGGGTTAGGACACCTTTATGCTAACCTAATAGTTTATGATTAATGTTGGGCATTACACCCCAAGCTACCATATGTAAAGATTTGCCGGCAGCGAAATGCATTTAAGCCCCGTCCAGTTTGTGAAATTGCAGTAATAAATAACATCAAGTAATCTGATTGGTTCACAGTCAGAAATGGGTGTGACTAAATCAATTATTCATGGGGAAAGGGTTAAAGGTTTTAAATTATCACGGTCTGGTTTTTGTTGGATTTCGGTAGGACATTGGATAAACAGCGATGTTCGAAGAAAAGAAAAGTAAAAAAAAAAAATAATGCTTACTCATTAATTAATTAAGCAATTAATTAAACTTCGATCATACAGTGTTGCTTCGGTTATCTCCCTTTGCGCGTGCATTCCCCTTACCGGAAACGACGTCACAGTTGTAGCCGTCCATTCCTATTTACAGTCATTTATTAGCTACGGGACATTGCGTCGGGATGGGTTTTGAAGTTGATAGCGGTTTAGACAGCGCATCAGAAATAGAAATAAATGAAGATTTTACCATTCGGCCATATCAGTATGAACCGATAATAAACAACCACAATACTAGTGCCAGGAGTGAGGAAAGTGGCAAAGAGAGCAAGCGAGGATGAACAGGATGTCGGCGATGTTTCTATCTATCTGTCTACTGATACTGCGTCGGTCACATTTGACCATTACCGCAGTTGTACATTACATACACTCCAGGTTTTGCAGGATGAAAGCCCACACAGTAATCATGTAATTACGGTAGGGATCTTTAATCTGCACAGGGGATAGTTCTCCCTGCACAGGGGGCCTCCAGTTAACGTCCCGATCCGAAGGACGGTGCACTTTATGACATTCATCCCTGCAAATGATGCCAATGATAAGATGACATGATAAGAGATCGCTGCTTTGGCCTCTTCATTTTGGGGACAAACGCTCATTTGACATTACTTCGTACAAAAATTCAGTGTAAAAGACACTTACGAGATTTAATGCAAGGGAGCCAGACGATCTGTCGTGAAACAAGCATAAAACGCCATACACGTTTTCTGCCAGGGAAGCCTGTCGCATATATCATATGCATAGACCTATCTTTGAAACCAAGATTAAAAAAAAACAACAAAAAAAAAAAAAAAAAAAAAAACAGAAAGCATTTGAATCAGGTGATTTCCCTTCTTTCGTAATAAAAGTTGGTGGGGCTACATGTCGTGATGCAGCACCAGGGTCAAAGTGTTTCATAATAGTGTGTCATTATTGCATTTAATGAGTACAAAAATAGGCAGAGCCTTTATCACATGGTCTATCTATCTATCTATACTGTTTGTTTGTTTTTGTTTTGTTTGATTTGAGGTTTAACGTCCCCGCCAACACTGTAAAGGTCATTTTGGAGACGTTGCTTCCAATTTTGTGGGACTTTTACCCGACATTGAGATGAAATGACACCTCAAGCCCTGTCGCCCAATGAAACCAATATGGTTTATTAGCATGGACGGTCCGCCTTGCACCGGGGTTCCTGGACAGGCTTAGATCCTCTAAGCGGTTTACCAGTACTAGTGTGCGGGCCAGATACAGCTCTGCGTGGGAGCATCATGCAGCCCATATATTTCTTCAAGCCCCTATGGGCTGGGGCCGCTATCTATACTGAGACTGTCAATTACCCACTATATTCAACTGATTCCGAGTCTGTCAATTCTGGCACCATATTCATATTTAGCATTAAAGAAATTATGTCCCACATGGAAAATCTGGGTTTTGGTTTATCAAGTTTAACTGTGATTGTTGCCGGCCTCGGTAGCTCAGTTCGATGCGCATCTGACTGGTGATCAGGAGAATGCGGGTTCGATACATGCCAAGGTCGGAAACATTCTTTCGTGGAGACTGATCATGAAATATTTTCTACGGTCATTTCTTCAAGAAGGGTAATTGTCAGTTTCTGGCGAAAGAATATGCACTCGTCTGGTTAACCGCTTACATATAAGACTGTCCAGGAAAAAGTGTGGATAGGTAAAGTGACCAGCTCGAAAATGACCTAAAATAGTATTGTCTGGGCCATTAAACGTCATTACGAACACGGTAACATATATATCTGGAGCTTGCTTCTGAGCATTATCTATAATCAATAATATAAGCAGCTCCGTCGGAAAGGGATTTTCAGTGTATACGACTTTGGGCGAGGGCCTCAAACTGTGTGACTAGTCACTGACACAGGGCATATACAGAATCCTTAACTGTATAAAATCTGAGCATTTTATACTTACACGTACGTCTATGCTGAATATCTGAAACATATGCAGGCGGAGGCCTGTAATTGGGTAAGCTGACCGACTCAGTGTGATCTATTTAGTGTTGACTGAGCTGGTAAATGCAAAGTCCAACAAACTTAACGCCCCCGCCCATCGGGGCTTGAAGAAATAAATGGGCTGCATGATGCTTCCACGCAGAGCTTCATCCGACGGCACACACGTATACTGGTAAACCGCTTAGAGGATCAAAGCCTGTCCATGCAAAGCGGTGCGAGTCAGACCGTCCATGCTTATAAACCCTATTAGTTTCATTTGGCGACAGGGCTTGAGATGTCATTTCATCCCAATGTCGGGTAAAGGACCCACAAAATTGGAAGCGACATCTCCAAATTGATCTATATAGTGTTAACGGGGATGTTAAACATCAAATCAAACAAACCAACAGACTTAAAACGCTAAAAACGAAATAATCTCGAAGGGGCGGCCAGTCCCCACCTTCAAAGACACCGTAAAATGATAAAACATAAAATTTATGAGCCGGTCAAATTATGCGAGAAGGACATTTTGTACCTCGGGGCTTGGTGAATTTAGCTGGGTACCACTGCTGAAAGCAGTTAGCTTACAAGCTCGTTAGAACCGGTCTGACCAGTATAATGACTAATACACTAATTTTCGAGCCTCGTTCGGGACATATGTGTGATACACTGTTCTGCAATGGATTTGTTTGATTTGAGGTTTAACGTCCCCGCCAACACTGTAAAGGTCATTTTGGAGACGTTGCTTCCAATTTTGTGGGACTTTTACCCGACAGTGAGATGAAATGACATCTCGAGCCCTGTCGTTCAATGAAACCAATAGGGTTTATTAGCATGGACGGTCCGCCTCGCACCGCGGTTCCTGGACAGGCTTAGATCCTCTAAGCGGTTTACCAGTACTAGTTTGCGGCCCGGAGTCAGCTCTGCGTGCAAGCATCATGCAGCCCAAATATTTCTTCAAGCCCCTATAGGCGGGGCCAATGGAAGGTCAGGCATTTTTTAGTCTGCCTTTGTTGTCTCTGATGAACATTTTGCTCCAAATGAGTGAAATAGTCTTGAAAGGGGCATATTTATTTTTGTTAACATTATGCACAGTTACAACAACACTGAATTGGCTCACTAATCAGGGCTTGGAGAAATAGACGGGGCTGCATGGTGCTTCCACGCAGAGCTCAAATCGACTGCGTAAGTACTGAAAAACGACTTAGAATGACTAAGCCTGCATTTTCAAAGTGGTGTGAGTCAGATGACAGGGCTTGTCATTTGATTTCAATGCCAGGTAAAAGTAAAGAAAGATGGAAGCAACATCTTTGGAATGACCTAAATAGTGTTGACTGGACATTAAATCTCAGTTGAAACAAAAAACATCACCGACAGCTGGCCCTAAAAGAGAGGGTTGACTGTTCCACTGGTTAAGATTTTTATCTTGTGCCTGCATGGTCCCTGTTTTTTTCTCGAAAAAAAAAAAACACACCTATATAATTTTGACCCCCTTGAACCCCACTTATATATAGTAAAACTGGGATTTACAGAGGTATACCTTATTGTTCTTATTTCTGCTCTAAAATACTTTAGAGATCGAGGCTGTTCTTACGAGTACCTACAATCTATATTTTAGAGCAGAAATAATAAAAAAAAAACACAATATTTCATCTTAAGATTTTCGTTTTTTCGGCAGTAAAGTTTGCAATGTATTTGAATAGGCGTGTTTTCGTAATGGTTCTCGGCAAAGCCTCGCAAGAGACTTAAATAAACTGAAAACTTGCCCGAGATTTCCTTGTCTCGGCCTCAACCCCATCATTGATTTTATTAATCTCATTTATCCAATGCAATTTTCTCCTCTTTTGGTATCTATTTCAGTACCATTGACTGCGCGGTTAACGTTTTCAGCAACGGTTTAATGACTCTCAGCCAACTTTTTCATTAACAAATTTATCACGGATAATTAGCAAGTAATTGTATGTATAACGCTGTCCCAAAATTCAATGGTGGATAGATCAAACGAACTGTTAACACGATGAAGCATTTGTTATAGCAAAATTACAGTGTTTGGGCTGAAACACTATACTTTAAATTCATATTTGGAAATAATTTTCTGCCTTGTTAGAACATAAATCGTATTACTCAGTTATTTAAGGAATTGACTTTCACAAAGTTGTAATTATATTAAAAGGTAAACTTATCCGCCCTCCGTATTTCAGAGGGAGAAAATGTAACTGTTTAAGTCTCAAGTATGCACCAAGATAAGAATACTTGAAAAGGTCAACTGTATTTTAAAAAGTGATAGCAGAACACAGAATATATTGAAAACAAGCTTGTTGTTAAGGACGCATTAAGGCATTTTAGAGAAAATGTTTTCTCCACATAAATCATGTATGTTCGGCCAGCCGGATGTTCGTAACGTAGCAGTACCCGCAATCTACTTTTGAGCAATCATTGCACAAATAAAGAATACACTTTGTAATCACCATTTTCTCTATATAAAGTAGGGTTTGCCACGTAAAATAGATTAACGCCCCACACGTAAAAACTTTTTGACCGTTCGAAGACGGTTCTGCTGTAATTGTTCATTATTATTGTTTCAGTTCGTTTGCAGACTTGTCAGCGTGATAAATCTCAAAGTCGAAAAACCATGCATAGCCCGACAAACGAGAAAACTAACACAGTTGCCCCCTAGGGCTTGTTACAAAGAGTACCAACAATCTGTGTTTTGTGCAGAAAATATAAAATTTTGAATCTGTAAATATTTACTTTTTTTTGGTGTTTAAAATCTTCAATATATTTGAATAGTCGTGTTTTCGTTATGAGGAGGCAAAAATGATGCAATTCAAAGATATATTTCCTATGTCCAATAAAATGACTTTAGAACAAACCCGTAATTATCCCTACTGTTATTTAGAGCTGAAAGCACCTATAAATGCACTAGCCCGGTGTGTGTATTGGTATCTGGTCAGTGCTGTCAACATGGACTAACTTAAGCCAATACAATTAATCAGTCACCCTAAAATTTGAATCAGACCCTACTCAAAGCAATTAAGTTGGATACATGGGTTAATTAGACCAGTCACTGGCCCTAAAAGAACATTGTTTCTTATCATCTGCACCAAAACACTGTTACTAATATCCCGATAATGATTTTGTTTCAAATACATTTTCTCAACAGGTAGTTAAGTACAGAGAAATGGCCGTCATTTACTAAAGAAAAGAAACCACACACAGACGACAACATCAAAAGAGAAAAATGAGGACGAAGTTCATTATCTTATTTTAAAATCTATCAGAAGTGTCGTCGATAAGCTAATAGGTTAACAGCTTAATTGTTTTATCAGGGTTGTTTTACAAAATCTTGTCATTTTCCTGTGAGAACGAGGGTCATTGACATACAAAGTGTCGCAAAGTAGAAACAACTTAACAGAAATAACATAAAACAGTGAAATCTCGATGTTTCGAAAACCGATGGCCCGTTTGCCAAGGTTGTTTTTCAAATTCGTTCTTGTGTCCCCAGGAAACATTTCCAATAACTGTTGATATAGAGGATCTTTAATGAGTGTTCATGTATTATTGAATTTATTAAACGAGTTGAGGAAAAGGGATAAAATGCGAGGCTTTGCCTCTCATTTTATCCCTTTTCCACAACGCGTTTAAAAAATTCAATAAAGCCTTGCATTTTATCCCTTTTCCTCAACTCGTTTAATAAATTTGATAATACACGAGCCTGAATGCAAGATTCTATTTATCATATGAATAAACACATTTTATTCACGATTTGTAACGAAATGTCAGTTTTTTCTTCATGTAACGTTTCTAATTTGCATATTTAATCCACTAGTGGATTATCGAATTTATTACGTTGCGTTACTGCACTCACAGACGCGACGTCATAATGGAGCCCCGTCAAGCGATTTTGGTACTTGTCGCCTTTGCGAGCAGCGAAGGTTCAGGCGAGCCTGCGAATCCGCGCAGTCTCGCCAGAACCTTCGCTACCCGCTCATACAAGCAGTGAATCCGCTCATACAAGCAATGAATCAAGAGGAACCTTCAGACAGAAAGCCATATCCCTGGCCCCTCTGAATGGCTGGGCATGCGCAGTTAAAATTTGTCATGACGGAATGCTCAAATTCGATGTTTAGTGTGTGTACTCAATGATGAGGCGATTCAGTGAGAACACCCGACATCATGCCTTTATTTTAAAAGAAATTGAAAAAGATAAAAAAAAACAATAACAACATACTATGCCTCCTAATCTGAATCTATTTTTAAGACTGAGTAGCTCGAACTACATTTCTCTCGAACAAATTTACAAAATTCCAAAGGTGTTCGAACCATTGAAAATTGACTGTATATAGAACTGTTTAAATCAAACCATAGCTCGTTACTGGCAAATTTAACACAGCACTGTAATGGCAATGGAAAGAGAAACTGTGATTTATTATAAGATAAATCACAGGGCGCAAAAAGCCGCCATTTCATGACGTCACTCGTAGATTCTTTGTCGTTAGACGAATTGAAAACGTTACAAAAGGACTTCAGGGGAATGGCAAGACTTTCAGGGGAAGCAGCTCCTGCAAAGGTATTTTTGTCTCCCATGTCAATAGGGGTCAAGTCTTAAAGGAAAAATTTACTCCTGAGGAGCAAATTCTTTCCTTTAAGAGTAGACCCCTTTTTCAGTGGGTTAGGGCTTTATAGAAAAGCGAAGAGGAAGTCCCGAAAGTTGTCTCTCTTTGAAAAATGGCGGAAAAATCTGCCAGATGTTCCCCTTCCCCTTAAATGCATATGTTACAGCCGATTTCTTCTAACAATGGTGAAAGGTTGGGAGAAAGATTGATTTTAGTATTTGACATGTTGGGAGAATTTGAAGGAAAACAACATTGTTGCCGAGTTGAAAAGTAGAAGTAAAACAAAGATCAGGAATTGATACAATTAACTTACTCCATCCATAAAAGACACCAAAGGGAAAGAAATACAAACATTAAGCGACCAGACCATAATGGAAACCTAAACAAAGGAAGGCCATATGGACAGTTACTTTCCCACAAAATGGCCATATGGCCATCCAAAATTAAAAGACACAAGTGATACACACAGTAAGTAACAAACAACAACATAAATAAATCGCCACAGAAGAGCCGCCTTGGAACGGTCAGTGGAAGATTTCCACTGGGGGGCTTAAATCGATTTTACGTGGCCACAATCCTCGCCCTTACTTCCGTCGCGATTTAGACAAATAATTTGTTCAGTCCGCATGAAGGCCTCCTAACTCATCAGTGCAACATCTCCGTGAACACAGAAATCAAAGAACCACAGAGGTGAGACAACGGTGAGGACTCGACAGCAAGAAACCACTGAAATGCTGGAGCAAAAGAAAACCAACAGTTAGACTCCGATGAGCCCGACCAGAGTCTGTAAGAATCGGAATAGATCAGCTCTAGTGTACATGTATGAATTGTTGAACAATAAATAACATGTTTGGAAGTCAGTTGTAAAGATAATCAAATCACGAGTGCGAAGCGCTTACAGATTTTTCTACTTACAACTGACCAACTCCTAGAGCTGATCTAATGCTTAATGAACGACCATTTAAAATACTTCAATGAATGTATTCCGTAAACTGATACAGCTGGGTGTTTTATTTTTTATTTGCAATATAATTAAATTATAGAGTTAATATCTCCAAAATTTATTATGCCTATTCCGATATCAAAAATCTTTTACACTACATTTAATTTTCATTTAAAGAAAATGTTTGTCATTTTCTCTCAATTTACAGATGTAAAAATAATTTAAATGCATATGTGAAATAAGGTTTTGGATAATTTGCTGATGATAATCTCTTATATGCGTTAATATTAATGAAACAGTCAAAACATATAAAAGTGTCAAATGTGTTATTTTTAAGTCATTAAAATAAAAACAAATAATTATTGAAATAAAACGAAACCTATAAGTTTACGTCATCCATTAGCTATATCGGCCTGTAACAGATATTATATGCAGATATCGGAACTTGAAACAACAGTACTGGCTCAGACTCCACTCAACAAACTGACTGCAATATATAAAATAGAAGTGAATGCAATTATTTAAACTTGAAATTAAACAAAAACACCAAGACAAAGTAAGGGGGAAACTAGGAGCTTTAATATGCTAACTACAAAACTCCAATGAAAACTATTTTCAGTGAGTATGGCTGGCGCCCTCAAATCAAGCTCCCGACACTTTTCCCGCACAAAGTGTCAGAGCATTATTCCTTCCTTTCCTTACAGTGGGAACATTATAAATCAGCACTGGAATCTTCAGAAGGACTCAAAGAACATATTTACGTGATATGCTGGTCCATTCTTGTACTGTTTGAAAATGTAATATACACCGCTGTTTCACACTGATCAAGTATTGTTGAGTCAAATTCACTTTCGAGCGCAACCAGCTAGTTTTAATCTAAGTGAAGATTTTACAAGTGTTGCAAATGATGATATGTACGTCATTATTGAAAAAAAATGTCATTCGCAATTAGTTTGTTGGACAAACTTAGAAAGACTGTAGTCAGACAATGAAAAGTATAACTCTGATAAAAGCATTTCCCTGACGCTGCCACAACAGTTTTGGAGCAATTCAATTTGCCAGCTTTACGATAATACACCCGTGCGACATAGTGCATTTTTCACATCTCCAAAATGGCTACTTTTCTGATGACTACCCGTGATATTTTTCTTATAAATACTGCAAACATAGGTTGTGGGTGTTAGTTAGAACCGCCTCATTGAGCTGTTTCTAACGAGTACCCACAACCTATGTATTGGAGCAAAAATAAGAAAAATAATCTATACCCCCGTAAACCCCGTTTCTCTATGTAAAGTGGGGTATAGGGAGGTCAACATTTCACGGATTTGTTCACGTGATAAGGACGAGCTATCAGTTCTCATTCATGCCCTTCGAAAACACTTATGAAGGAGACTTCCTGGATGCATCACTTCATTAGGGTTAAATTCTTAAATAATGCATTAGACTTTATTAAGTCTTTACTGACTTTATTAGTGCTTGCGTTTGAAGTTCATTTCTGTCAGTAACTTGTATATTATAAAGATCCTTTATTTTGATCATTTAGGTTCTACTTAACGTCATCGCCATTGACGTCGTGTGACGTTGATGTCATTTTCCGTTTACTTGTTTATCTACTGAAGGCCGAAACGTTGTACAAATAAATATTTTAAGGCTTTTTGAGGTGTTTGTCTGATTTTTGAAAGTTGATTTGTTATATAAAGATTCTATGCCAACGCGATTCTAGATCCGGTACCGGACCCAACCACAACGCTTCCGCTTCTTCATTCACTTATCAAAACTAGTCCTTAAATTCACAATGTTACAATGTCCACAATGACAGTGATGAGCATATACTCTCGGGGTTCGAAATACTTGATAACATAAAATTGTAACGTGCTAATTAACTTTTACAAGTAATTTGGCGCTGAAAGACGAGTTCTAAAAAAAAAAAAAAAAAAAAAAAAACAATACCCGGAACTATTTTCCTACGCGCATTCCAAATGCTTTGAGATTTTACCCTGTCAGCCCTCAGTTTCTGAACCGGACTCTTCTAGTTTTGATATTGGGTGTATAAGTTTATTCTTATAGAAAGGGGATTGACATGATGGCAAACAGTATACATCCTGGCGAGACTACCAGTTACGCGCCGTCTTAGCTCGATCTTCAAGAACTGCTAAGGTATATGTATTTGCACCTATAGACCTGCACCGGTCTGCAGGGTTCAAATGGTTAAGTGTGTACGCTTCTGTGTGATGTAACAGCCATTTACTGACCGACATGGAACATAGTAATTCAACCGCTTTGGTGAGCTCGAATATGTATTGTCTATATTTATTCCATAAGCCAAGTCCCGTACTTCAAGCAAACAATGAAGCCAACGATCAGACGCAACACTCTATGGCCTATAATCGGAGCTTTACAGTTTTCGAATTTCCCAGTATTGGAACGATTGGCATATATGGGCAAATATTTCAGGACCCGTATGTTTCACTACCATACTGGTGGGAATAAACTTTTTTTTTTGTTTATTTTCCGCTATTGGTGAGATGAATCAGTCGAAGTTCGCTAAACGCGTCGTCTGATCAGAGTCTATATTGTCAAAATTTAAAGGTTTAACAAATGACATTCTTTCGTCGAGTTATTCGACTTTCTATATCCTCATCTCCGAAGGTGACTTTTCTCTTAGCGTTTCTGACTTTGCCATCACTTTAAGCCTCTGGGACCTTGTTAACAAAATATCCTGAGATCTGCTGATACTGCATGTAATCATGGTAAATATGCCTCATTAATCAACTTTTCTCAGTACTTTCATTACTTTGATTTTATTTAAGTAATATGACCATCATCGAGGCGGTTCTAACGAGAACCCACAAAATATATCTTAGAGCAGAAATAAGAAACTAGAAATGTGTCCATAGGACACGGATGCCCCCGCCTGAAAATATGTTGATGTTTGTATTTGACCCGTGACCGCTAAGTATGACCTGGACCTTATAGGTACGGACCTGGGTCTTGCGTGCAACAAATTGTCTCATGGTGGCTAACATTTCTGCCAATAAATTTCGAAATTCTTCCAGGAACAACAAAGGTATTGGGCGGACACAAGAAAGACACGTTTATCTTTACCTTTGACCTCCAAGTATGACCCTGACCTTGAAGGTACCAACATGGGTCTTGTGCATGACACACCGACTCATGATGGTTAACATTCTACCAAGTAATTCCCAAATCCATTCAAAATAACCGTACACACGAAAACGCATGACCTTGATCTAGGAGGTACGAACCTGGGTCTTGCGCACGAGGCATTGTCTCATGTCTGTTAATATTTCTGCCAAGTAATTTCAAAATCCATCCAGAAATAAAGAAGTTATTGACCGTGTTTAATTTTCCGACCATTTCTTTTTTCTTTGACCTTTAAGTACGACCGTGACCTTGGAGGTACGGACCTGAGTTTTGCGCGAGACAGATCGCCTAATGACGGTTAACATTTCTGCCAAGTAATTTCAAAATCCATCCAAAAATAAGGACTCCGAAGATATTGGCCATGTTTAACTTTCGGACCCTTTTTGGCCTACGGCCACTTAGTACAATCTTGACCTTGTAGGTACGGACCTGGGTTTTGCGCGCAACACATCGTCTCATGATGGTCAACATTTCTGCCAAGCATCCAGAAATAAGAAAGTTACTGACCGTTTTAAACTTTCAGACCGATGTTTTTACCTTTGACCTCTAAGTACGACCTAGACCTAGGAGGTACGGACCTGGGTTTTACGCGTAAGAAATTGTCTCACGATGGGTAACATTTCTGCCAAGTAATTCCAAAATCCATTCAGAAATAAGAAAGTATTGACCGTGATTCGGACAGACGGCTGGACAAACGAACGGACGAACGGACAGGGGCAACGCTATTGCCCTCCGACCATTATTTGAATGGCGGGGGGCATAAAAAATAAGGCTTACCCCTGAAAACCCCAGTTTTACTATATAAAAGTGGGGTTCAAGGGGCTAAAAATTATATAGGCGTGTTTTCGTGTCATAAATAACTTGTCATTCGAGCAGAAAAAGAAATTGGGTCTTAAGCACAGACTGGAAAATGACAAAATTATCAAAAGTATCATGTATTTAACTGTACGGCGGGGATAGCGACCCAAGGTGACCGCAGTTATGTCCCTATCGCAGATGTTGTTGACAGACCTGCCGGGCACATGATAGCACTGGACTATTAAAAGATAAAACTATTGAAAATGACCAATACTCAGTGACAATGCATTTAGATGGAATGTTTGATAAACATTTAAGTGTGGTTAAATTAGTAAGAGTGGTATTAGATCGACTGGTCTGCTTTCTGTTGATATTATTGTATACTGATTGGTCTTGAAATGTTCTTGATTTAAGACTGGTCATATGTTTGAGATTGTTTTAATGCAGTTTAAATGCGATTCTTGCACATTAAAACACTCAACAGAGTATTCTATTAAATACAAAATAGCACATGTAACCAATTGCAGAGCACAGACAGCGCTGGTGGGTCGACTATTTCTGAGTGTTTTTATATCGAACCGGTCAGCTTTCCTTACAATACGTTTCAAGTTGCTAACCAGTACGCCAGAACTTGACAACTGCCCCATCTTGTATTAGCAATCGTAACAATGTATTTCAAAGGCGGACAATATTTTTTTCTCAGAATTTCTCTTAAAAGTAATCAAAATTTGGGTTTACAGTTATCCATGACCCTAGAGTTCATATATTGCTTGCTTCTGTATAAGAGATCTTTACTGCTGGCAAAAACAATACACCTCTTACCTCTTTCCAAGATTTTGCCAAAAATGGAACCTCCATGCCCATTTTCTTCGACAGGACAATTCCATCGTCTGTTTTTGAACTGATATTGACATTCGTCCACCGCCATTCTCGCACCTTTGGCTACAGCTACTATAGTTCCTGGATTCTTGGCCACTAGACGGCGCTGTTTCTTAGTAAGCGGAAGTAATGTGGGTGATGAATAAAGATGAGCTTGTGCAGTTGGTGAGTATAAATCGTTAGATGGTTCTCCGGTCTTAGCCAAAGACCTGAAAATGAATAAGGCAATTTTTTGTACATGCCTACCCTGTTAACAAATCCAATCCTTGTAAACGCCACTTTATATAGCAGAAACATTTGGAAAATGGGTACCATTTTTTTTATTTCTGATGCAAGACATAACTGTAGGTTGTAGGTACACGTTAGAACATGTTTTGAGTAGAAATAAGTAAAATATCACAAAACAAAATCATTAGAAAACTAACCATTTTCTTTCTTCCAATTTCGCCTTAACCCTAAGAGGGTGTATGTTATGTACACACAAGATTTGCAGGGTGAATAATGTAATTATGGTAGGGTTCTTTAACCTGCACATGGGGATTGTGCAAAGGATGCCAAAGGAGCATGTTCGGACACCGAAAGTTTTTCACCACTGCCGGGGATCGAACCGGGGGCGTCAAGCAATATCTCCATTTAGGAAATATGAAAAAAAAAACACTCTATCACATGTACATGTATCGTAATGGCCATCTATAAAGACTGAAAACGTAAAATAAAGTTCGATCTCAGAACTAAGGTGACTCTTATGTTCGACTTATGTCAGCATTTCACGTTTTTTTCTGATGGGGTTGACTTATCTGAAATATGCAGCACTTGGTGTTTATTCTACATGTAAAATGTTTCGTCTACCTGGCCGAGCTTCCTTACCATCGACGTACCCCCCATAAACCCCAGTTTTGCTCTATAAAAGTTGGGTTCAATGGGGTAAAAACTATATGTGAGTGTTTTCGTGATGAGCATACACTCAAAGACAATTCAACCCACCACTGTCGGTTCCTTGGTTATCTCATATACGCACAGCATCCCAAAATGGGACATTGGCAAACAGTAGAGACCCTGATCAGAAGCCCACGTAGATAGTGGCATCTGACCAGGACATCACGAAAATTTGCCCCCTTTAACCCCACTTTTATGTAGTAAAACTAGGGTTTTCAGGGTGATACATTATTTCTCAAATTTCAACTCAAAACCATAGATTGTGGGTACTCGTTGTTTGCTGAACTTGAAATTGATGCAAAATTTGCAACGATCAAAATCATCCTGACACCCCTTTTATTGTAACCCGACATGTCTCATGCTACATAAGGTGGAAGTTTCTACTGGTCATTTTAGGGCTAATGTAATCAGATGTCAAAGTATGTTTGTTTTACACGAAGTATTCAATATTATAACTCTATATTGCTATCTCTCAATTAGAATTTGAAGACAGGACCATTTTACTTTCATAATTTAGTACCTGTTGCCAAGCAGCCAGTGCGATGTAAATACGATTCTTTGACTTTGTTGAAAGTATAACGTAATTTTGTCAGCCAATGAAAAATTTACCACTTAATGGATTCGGCCAAGGCCGCAAGATTTGTCATCAGCTTCCTGTCCTCAAAATTTGTTTGATTTGAGAATTAACGTTCCCGTCAACACTGTATAAGTCTTTTTGGAGACGTTGCATCCGATTTTGTGGGACTTTTACTCGACATTGAGATAAAATGACATCTCAAGCCCTGCCACCCAATGAAAACAATAGGTTTATACGCATGGACGGACCAACTCGCACCACTTTGCCAGGGCAGGCTTAGACCTTCTAAGTGGTTTTATCAGTCCCGTGTATGGTCGGTTTCAGCTCTGCGTGGAAGCATCATGCAGCCCTATCTATTTATCATACCCCCGATGGGCGGGGCGGTTCCGGTACTCAAAAGACAGTGGAATTCCGCCATTTAGACCTGCTACAACCATCACGTGACCAAGTCTGTGAAATGAACACCCCATAAACCCCACTGTTTACAGAGAAAAATGGGGTTTACGGGATATACATTATTTTTCTTATTTCTGCTCCAAAACATAGGTTGTGGGTACTTGTTAGAACCCGCCTCAATAAGAAAAATATCACGGATTTTCAAAGGAAAAGTAGCCATTTTGGAGATGTGGAAAAACGTTCTTTGCCGCACGGTTGAGATATCGTAATGTTATATCAATTTTTTAACTGATCATGAAATCTTTTCTACGGGTTTTCTCTTCCTTTCGCTGTTTCAAGATGGTCAGTTTTTGGCGAAAGACTTGCCCTGAACTGGTTAACTGCTTTCATAAAATCCTGCCCAGGAAGTGTGGTTAGGTAATCTGGCCGGCTCAATATGATCTTAAGCGTTTCAGACCCCTTCTGCAGAACTGGCATCTATAAAGAATTGTTCTTCCCCAGAACCATTAGGGATTTGGATGCCCTTCCCCATTCGATCATATCCACTGCTGAAGGTGCAGAGGATAGTGTAGCTAAGTTTATCTCTTTGGTGAGAGTTGGGGACTAGCTTCCCATATCACAGGTCCTGGTTTATTAATGTCATTTGACATGTCGGCAATAACCATTCTCATTCTGATTCTGAACAATGTTGATCCGGCCGTAAACAACAAACAGCAAACAAAATCATAATGTAACATCAGATAGATAGATAGATAGATAGATAGATAATCGTTGATTAATACATGCGTCTAACGCTAAGATGTTCCTTATATCAAAGAGAATACTGAAAAGCCACTGAGAAAAAATAAAACGCAAAAACAAAATAACGATCGGCACACAAACAAGAATACCTTATTTCCAAAATCCAGGCCTTTTTGATGTTCTTGCATAGTCAAAATACATTCTTTTGATGCCGGTATATTTTCTTTGAAGGTTTGTTTATATTAGTTACATTAAAGCAGTTTTAAGGATTCTGCAATACCGTTGCATCTTTGAAGATGAGAAATAAATAAAAAGATTGTTATGATTATGTGTCTTCTTTTCTTTTCAAAGACTCCTTGTTACATTTAAAGCCAAACGCAGTTCCACAAAACTTGAGTTCTTATAGTTGGTTGGAATTTCGCTCAACGTTCTGGCTATATTCTGTTCGAGGAATACGTTGTGTAAGGTTTATACAGTTTTGTTGTTAAAAAGTCTTTAAATAAGCATATCTATGTGATACATGTATGGTGCGTTTTATCATTACGATAACACACCCGAGAGACACGGTGCATTTTTACATCTCCAAAATGACTACTTTTCTGAAAATGACTACTTTTTTTTTTACTTTTACTTTTCTCATTCTTCTTATTTTTACTCCAAACATAGGTTGTGGGTGCTCGTTGAGGCGGTTCTAACGAGTACCCACAACCAATGTCTTGGAGCAGAAATAAAAAAAAAAATAACATATATCCCCGTAAACCCAATTTTTCTCTATATAAAGTGGGATTTAGGGGGCTTGTTGTTCACATGATGTGATTACTTGTTTCTGACGAAAATTTATGGCATTTTTCCTTTTTTGCTCAAGATAATAGATTTGGATGCTCATTAGAACCGCCTCATCAAAGCGATTCTATCGAGCGTTTTAAGCAAACCAACACGTTAACACGTCCGTGAAATTAACATCCCCGTACACCCCATATTATTTACAGAAAACTGGGGTTTTTGGGGGTACCCATTATTTCTGCTGCAAGACATAGGTTGTAGGTACTCGTTAGAACGCCTCCTCGAGGCGTTTCTAACGAGCACCCACACTCTACGTTTCGGATAAAAATGAGAGAAATATCACATTTTTCATCAGAAAATTAACCATTCATTACGATAACACACCCGTGCGTCACTGTGCAATTTTTCACATCTCCAAAATCACTACTTTTCTGGTAGAAATCCGTGATGTTTTTCTTATTTATACTGCAAACCTAGGTTGTGGGTGCTCATTAGAACCGCCTCATCATCTGTCCTCTGTATAAAGTGACTTTTGTATAAAGTGTTCATATCACGGACTTGTTCACGTGATGTTGGTGATGTAAAAGAATGCACTATGTCGTGCGTGTTATCGTAATGAATAAGAAAGATAATGACTAAACTTGTAAACTCCACGTTATTCAATATTAAGTCGGGGTTTCAGGTGTATTGGTTGCACGGACTTGTTAACGTTACCCCCAATTCTTATGATAATAGTTAAAATAATCGTGGGAAAAAAATCAAAAGAAAAAATTAGGAGAACTATTTCCAAAATCTAATGACTTTTCAGGCGTTAACAAATAATGCCAAAGCAAAACGGAAGAAATTGGAAATATACAGGCCGCATATCAAATGCAAGGTAACTGTAGCTCTCTCTGGTTTATCGGTCTTTGGTGTCTCTGATGGGAGCTGTGGGTTAATTGTATCGATTCCTGATCATTGCCTCCACTTCTATTTTAAGTCTGAAAGAAACGAAAAGTTCGATTTCCAAATGTTATTACATACATGTACATCTGTGTCTGATCCAAAATGGACATAAGTCGTTTTTTTTTTGTTTTTTTTTTCTTCCCAAGGAACATTTTTGTAAAGTCAATAAAGTCAGGAATAAGGAGAGTGTAAATTCCTCAGAATTATGTTATTTTACATCTTTTTTTTCCAAAAGAAACTTCTCTCAAGAATCATATATCGTGACTTGAATAATAATGTGGTAGTTCGTCATTCATACATGTACAACACGCTTTTAATATCGTGATAGTATCATCTCGCTAGGAACTATGTTTTACACGGAAATATAAACATTCTATGGCTGGAGGTTTGTATTCTTCTATCTCATTGGTTGGCGCGCTACAGGCGATGCTTAAAAGATATCATACACAATGTATGTACTGGCTTGTAAATCGCTCTCGTTATAGTATTTTATGTTCACGGTCGCTACAGTGTGTGCGTGTATGTTTCAGAATTCATCACTGATGTTTGGTGAGGTGTGTTGGCAGTAAAAGCCGCCTTGAGGCGGTTCTAACGTGCACCTACAATCTCTGTTTGAATTTTAACCGAGTGAGAAAAAATCCTTTACACGACCATGAAAGACTGTATTGACGAGCGTGCTATTCTTCTGTCATTGTTTGTCACTATAAGAACGCTATGTCATAACAATAACACGCCTATATAATTTTGACCCTATTAAACGCCACTTTCATATAGTAAAATTGGGGTTCATAGAGTTAAATTTACGATATATATCCGTGGTTTATCGAGTACCCAAAATCTATGTGTTGAGAAATCACATTTTATCTGAAATTTTTCATTTTTGTTCTGGTAACATTTTCAATATATTTGAATAGGCTGTTTTCGTAATCAATGAATAAAAATCACACTTGTATGGGGAAAACTGTGCTATCCAGAGTATACAGTTTATTACAAACACCTAGGCCAATATCCCACTGGGCTAACACACCCGTATTATTAGACTTGGCTGCAAGAGCTAGACCGACACAACGTAAGTACTGGTAAATCGCTTAGAAGGTCTAAGCCTGTCCAGAAGAAATGATACCGCTCCTTAATTCATGGCGGTTTCTATGGGCGGTAGGGCTGTAGATGTCATTTAATCTCAATGTCGGGTAAAATCCCCACAAAAACGGAAGCAACGTCTCCAAAATGACCTAAATAGTGTTGACGGGGTCATAAAACCTCAAATCAAACAAACAAAGCAGGCTTTCATATTTCTCGAATTTTGCGATTAGGTCCACGTGGATATTATTGAAATTAATATTGTACTTTCTTGTCAATCCGTCCAAAACTTAATCTGTTTCAGTTTTATGTCCCCGGTAGCTATAGCGATAGTCTGTTTGTTGGTTCATTACGCAAACACGCCTATACAAATACATTGCCAACTTTATCGACGAAAAAATGAAAATTTTATGATGAAATTTAAAAAATGTAAGTTTTTCCTTATTTCTGCTCAAAATATAGATTGTGGGCACTCGTTAGAAACGCCTCATCGGGGCGGTTCTAACGAGTACCCACAATCTATATTTTAGAGCAGAAATAAGAAAAAATAGGTATACCCCCGGAAACCCAGTTTTACTATATAAAAGTGGGGTTCAAGGGGGTCAAAATTATATAGGCGTGTTTTCGTGTTGGTGTTTTTTTTAGTTTGTTAGACAACTTTAACATTGGTCATAACTTTTGAATCGTTTGAGATAGAAACTTCATATTTGGCCTGTATTTGGTTCCTTGTAACATTCATTCCAAATGCTTTGACCTGTGACACTGACCTTGATCTGTAACCTACTTTAAGAAAAAAGCAACATTGGTCATAACTTTTGAATGGTTTGAGATAGAGCCTTCATATTTCGCATGTAGGTTCCTCCTGACAAGGGCTTTAAGCCCATACAAAAATGCATTTTGGCCTTGACCTTGACCTTCGACCTGCTTAAAAGAAAAACTTAACATTGGTAATAACTTTTGAACCATTTCAGATATTGCCTTAATATTTGGCATGTAGTTTCCATGTGACAATGGCTTCTCACTCAAACAAAAAATCTTGACCTGTGAGCTGTGACCAACTTTGAGGAAAACATTGACCTTGCCCGGGGACATGTTCGTGTTCCACAAACACATCTTGGTTGGTTTTCATTTTCGTCCGCAAAGCGCAAAAAATGAGTGCGCAAATAAAACTGATCAACACAGCGAATGCGATGTTGTTTTTGCTTGATCAGTCTTTTCTACAGTATATTTATTTTATATCTTCTGACTTCTGATGCATACTTTCTTGTATGCAATGCACTCAAATGTTCCAGTTTCATTCAACTCAGCACATGATGTGTGGCAAATTAAATATGCTATGCAAATAAAACATTTTATGTATTCCATGGTTTTTAAGAAATATTTCGCATGCATAGTGACATCATAGGGGCACCTACGTCAATGTAGAAAAAAAAAAGATATTTTCCCATTCAAAACACTGACGTAAACGACAATAAATGGTTGGAATCCAAAAAGTATTACTGTATTCGCCGTCATAAGTGCAGAGTTTGCTTATATATGTAGTTCCTATAATGAAAACAGGCCCTAGCAAGTCCTATCTTTCGCATGATCTGGCACACAGAATATATGTTCTATAAAAGGGTTATCCTTTGGAAGCAAGGAATACACCACAGAACTAGAAAAAAATGAAGTGTACATTTTTTCTGGGCCAGACTTGCTAGTTTCGGCCAATAAGGCCTCATCAGTGACCCTCAAAAATTTTCAAAATTCCAGAATGGAATCAATTATCCCAAAGGACAAGAAAATATAAACTACACTATGATGTAGGGCAGCGAGACTTTTTACGGCCGCCACACATTCCCAGACACCAGCTGTAGTGACGTTAAATATGTTCTATAAAAGGGTAAGAATGCTTCTTACGCCAACTTTGGTCATGTTTGGCAAATATGTCCCAAGATGGCTTAAGAAAATGTATATTTAAACACAATGAGTTCTTTCATAAATAACATAATTCGTCCCTCGTTTTGTTTGTTTGAATTGACCCCTTCAACACTATTAGGATCATTTTGGAGATGTTGCTTCCAATTTTGTGGGACTTTACCCAAAATTGAGATAAAATGGCAACTCAAGCCCTACCGTCGTCAAAACAATCCAATTAATAGGGTCTTTATGCAGGGACGGTCAGACTCGCACCACTTTGCCTGGACAGGCTTAGACCTTCAATGTTGTTTACCCATACTCGTGTCCAGTCGGTATCAGCGCTGCGTGGAAGCATCATGCAGTCCAATCTATTTCTCCAAGCCCCGATGAGTGGCCCTCTTTATCACATTAGCATAATAGGTAAGTGAGAGCTTTTAGCACTGTCACAACTTCAGCAGACTGTAAAACCTTGCACTTTAAATTGGTGTCATTATCGGGTTCGATCCCGGGCCGCGACATACCAAAGTCGTTAAAAATGGTACTAGCTGCTCCTCGCTTGGCACTCAGATTTACGGGGTAGAGGTAGGACTGGTCGACCCAGTGTCAGGATAATGTGACTGGGTGTGGTATCATGTAATGTGTCTGGGACATGATACTTCAGTGAGGCAGCACTATAAAAGTGAGCATTGAGCTCCCTGTCGCAACCAGACACCGTCGTGATATGACTGAAAAATTGTTGAAAGCGACGTTAAACCCGAATTCACACACACAAATTGGTGTCATCTGCAGTACGTATACTTCTTGAAGAAGTACTGGTGCGCGCATGTGCGCTAATTACGAAACGTACGGTATATAGGAAAAGTATTATTCAAACGAGCCGGTGCACAACAAACCAAACCAGAAGATCTGAGCCACTAGTAATGACTCATCAGTCTTTGCACTGGAGACTGCTCATGGCTCTTCGGATGACACGAAGATGAGACCCTTTGCTGCTCACCAAGGACTTCTTGTAGACTTAACCGCGTGCCGGGGTTCAAATATGAACTGTCTCGGTACAACAATTTTATTTGTGAGTGAGTGTTTGCGATTTACGTCCCACCAACAGCTAAGGTCATACGGAGACGGGACCTCGGTTTAAAGACTCATCCGAAAGTCTAGAGAAGCCCGGGATCGATCCTGCGATCCCTGGTTTACAAGGCCAGTAGCGTAACCACTACATCACGGAGGCTTCTACAATTTTATTTGTGTTATTATTTAAAACACAAGCTTTGTGTACAAACAAACATAGGTGTCTGTATTCATTTAGATTTATTTTTGACAGTTAAAATAACATCTGTACATCCGCCTGATATTGCGATTTTGATATGTACTAAAGAGCAAAGAGTTGAAATTTTTTTTCTTAGAAACGGCTACGAGTACATTACGAAAACACGCCTATACAAATACATTGGAAACTTTACCGCCGAAAAAAACACCCATTTTAAGATGAAAAAGTGTTATATTTTTCTTATTTCTGCTCAAATTATAGATTGTAGGTTTGAGCAGAAATAAGAAAAATAAGGTTTACCCCTGTAAACCCCAGTTTTACTGTATAACAGTGGGGTTCAAGAGGGTCAAAATTATATAGGCGTGTTTTCGTGATGGTCAGAATCAGAACTGTTACTGGTGACACGTCAGATGACATTTGTTCACCAGTAGTCTTTGGAAGCAAGGGATACACAAGAAAAATGAATAGTCTGGAGGGTACTCAACAGTGACCCTCAAATATTTTCAAAATTGCAATAATGAACCGATGATCCCATATGACTAGGAAACATAATTCAAATTTTTGAATGACACATATCCTTTTATACATCCGCTACACGTTCCATCAACACCATCTATGGCGAGTTTATGTACGAGTGTCGTTCAATATTTAAATGGCCTAACCCAGTTACTGACAGTTGGCAAGTGCAATCCTTTCACATATTATACATTAGTCTAGTCCGTGCAGTCCGTGCTGTCCGTGCACTCCGTGCGAGGTAAAATAACATTTCAGGGGTCAGTGTTGCCGAATTTTCTCACAAACTGAGTACAGAGCAATGATTGAAAACCGGTTTTAAAAAAGAAGACTAACCAGGACATTTGTGGGAAGTTTACGGTAAAAATGCTCCTTCATGTTTAAGAAATAGATAAGCTCTAACTGTGATTTGTTGAGTAATAAATCGCAGTTTGGAGGTCAGTTGTAAAGTAGATCAAATCACGAGCGCGTAGCGCGCGTGATTTGTCTACTTACAACTGACCGACAAACTGTTATTTATTACTCAACAAATCACAAACTAGAGCTGATCTATTTCGATTCTAACAGGCTGAAAATCGACAATAATGTTGTTGTTTCCTTCAAAATCTCACAACTTTCCGCCATTGTTAGAAGAATTCCCGCTAAAGTTATCGACTAAAACACATGCCTTTATATCCTTTTCTAACGTTTTCGATGCGAGAAAATGACGTTACACCGTCTAGCGCCAAGGAAATCTAGTGACGTCATATATTGGCAGCTTTTAATGACGTCACTCGTCACGCTCTTCCTTGTCGTGATTTATTGTACAATAAAACACAGTTATTTTCTATTGCCTATATAGGCGCGCTGTGTTAGAATCAACTGTTAAAACTCGGTGGCTGATTTTAAACGTGGTCGGGTAACATTGGAAGACGAGCACCGCATTGGAACACCTGTGAACGCTACTGATGACGTCACTAGTGAAAGTAAAGCAGGACGGGCGAATGAAAGTTTCAGAAACGGCTAGAAGACTGGAAGCGTTTATACCATTTCACATGAGCGGCTGGGCATGAAGAAGCGTTCAGCTCGTTGAGTGACAAATTCCTTAGTAATGGGCAACGATCTGTCCGAGTGTCAATGTCTGAGTCACTGAGCAAAGATATGATTCTTCTTGAAAGATTTGTTACCGCGGAAGAAACTTGGATCCATCACTATGATCCTGAGACAAAACTGCAGAGTAAACAATGGAGTGGTCACGGTTCACCGCATACAAAGGAATTCAAGACCCAGCCTTCAGTTGGCAAGGTCATGGCAACTGTGTTTTGGGATAGAATGGGGGTTCTGTTGGTGGACTATTTACTCAATGACCAAACTATTAATGGAGCCTGTTATGCTAATATTTTGAAGCGATTTCGTACAGCTATATATAGTACAGAAAAGGCGTAGACAAATTACAAAAGGTGTGCTATTGCAACATGCCAGTGCTAGAGCCCATACTTGCGAAATTTCTGTGGACGCAATAAAGGTTAACGGTTTCAAACCTTTAACCCATCCACCAGTGATTACTTATTGTTTTCCGAACTTGAAGAAAGAATTGCGTGGACGTCACTTCCTTTCAGATGAAGAGCTCTAAGGCAGCAGTTGGAGGGTGGATTGACTCTAAAGACCCTGAATTCTACTTTCAACCTTGGAACATCGATGGAGGAAGTGCTTATTTCTTCGGGGTGACCCAAGCGTGACTCTAAGTAGGTAAGGCCATATACTTATTGAACGACCCTCGTAAGTTCTACAAAAAGTAGGGAATACACGCCAGAACTGAAAGCTACAAAAAGGTTACCTTTGGTAGCTAAGAATACATGACAAAACTGAAAAGCATGGAGTGTACAAGTTTTTCTGGGCTAGACCTTGTACTCAGCTCAGCGGTAAAAAAGAGTTCATGTATCGTAAAGCTGAGTTTTGAGTCATTTTCTTTGCTTCAAACAAGAAAGAAACGAAAACTGGTAAGTTCCCATTTACAGCGCATGTGTAAAGTCTGGGCATCACACGAATAGACATGTGATATAAACATCCCCATAAACTCCACTATTCGCGGTGGGACATTATTCTTGTTGTTGTTTTGTTGTTGTTGTTTCTCAAAGCACTAACTGTAGGTTCTCGTTAGAACAACATAGATAAGTCAGTTCTGACAAGCATCTTTACCTCATGCTATAGTATATTTGCAGCAGAGGTTTCTATCTATCTATCTATCTATCTATCTATCTATCTATCTATCTATCTATCTATCTATCTATCTATCTATCTATCTATCTTATCATACTGAGTCGGTCATATTTGGCCATTACCTCAGTTAGGTGGGTGGCTAAATTTAGAATTTAGCATAAAAAATCATCACTGGATGAGCCCTTAAAACTATGTACAATCCGAACACAGAGGTATCCTAAAACGCATACCTCTGAGTCTCAATCTAATACTGTGCGGGCTTTGAACTCCTCTGCGGTCTTGGCATTCAACGCAGAAGATTGAAGACTATTCCAATGAGGAATAGTTCTATGGAAGAAAGAGTTTTTCAGGGCATCACTATAGGACTGGTACCTTCGATACTGAGAGTTATTTGCTCTTGATGCCCTTGTCCGGGTTGACCCTGTTGTAGGGGTCAAGTACCTATCCTTGTTAATTGATACTGTACCAGAATGTATCTTATAGAAGAAGGACTACTCACGACCGGTCTCCAGGGATGTCCACTCTAGCTCATCAAGCATGTCACCGACGCTAGTTCTATTTCCCCATCGTCTGCAGGTCCATCGAGCAGCTTTCCGCTGCACCTTCTCCACGTGCTGAATCTGAGTTATAACATAGGGATGCTAAATGGGTGATGCACATTCAAGTTGAGGGCGAACCAATGTTTTATATGCAACATCCTTTGTCTGCCGAGGTGGAAAAGCCAAATTACGTCTAAGGAATCCTAAGGTCCTACTTGCTTTAGATGTTATCTCCGAGATATGTTGACCCCAGTGGAGATCGTCAGTGATGGTGATACCAAGATATTTGGCGGAATAAACCTGCTCCAAAGTTTGCTGGTGAAGTGTATAATCCTACTTAATTTGCTTATCCGGAAGGTGTCGTGACACCCTCATTGAATGACATTTGGCCACATTGAACTTCATCTGCCAACCTGCTTCTCATTGTGCAAGTCCATCCAGGTCATCTTGTAAAATGCTAGAGTCAGAAGGAGAATATATGTCCCTATACAGGATACAATCATCAGCAAACTAACGGACAGATAACCTGATATTATCAGGGGGATCACTGATGAATACCAAAAAGAGGGTCGGTCCAAGGACCGGATAAAATAGGGACTGGGCAAGACGCCTGGCCATCAAGTACAACTTGTTGAGAGCGCACTGAGAGCCGTGATCTAATCCAACTATGTGTGGATCCTCTTAACCCAGTAAGTTCAATTTGTACAATAGCCTTCTGTGAGGTACCTTATCAAAGGCCTTGGCGAAATCTATGACGATCAAGTCAGTCTGTTTGTGGCCACGTTTATGGCCCCATCCAGATTGCTCACAATGTCATGGAAGAATTGAACTAGTTGAGTTTCGCAAGACCTTTGAATTCGGAAACAATGTTGACAGTCAGCACGAATACTCTCAAAGGCTCAGTGCTTGTTAATGCTGCTAACTCATATATGTTCTAGGGTTTTGCAACAGATGCATGTTAGCGACACTGGTCTATAATTTGCTGCATCATAATTTTCCCCTTTTTTATAGACCGGGGTAACATTTGCTTGTCGCCAGTTATCTGGCACGGTGCCCTGGGCAAGTGATTCATTGAAAATAAAGGCCAGCACAGGAGAAATTTCAGCACTACATTCCTTAAGCACCCTGGCATTCAGGCCATCTGGCCCAGATGCCTTATATATTTCGAGCTTACCCAACCGTTAAGTGACCCCCTTGGGGTCAACTGTTATGTCCCCAATAGTAGGGACCGGACTATTGCATTGATAGCTCACCGTCAGTTTCTCGCGTAAATGCAGATTGAAACTGTTTGTTGCATAGATACAGTCGAACTTCAATGGCTCGAACAGCTTTGGGACCATGAAAATCTGTTCGAGGCAGGGGTAGTTCGAGCCACTGAGGGCTAATGCCAGAAGCATAACGACATACTTTATGACATCTTTTTCTGTGTTCCATAATGAAAAATGTATGCTGTGTGTACTCATTAGAATCGCCTCATCGAGGCCGCCTCATCGAGGCGATTCTAATGAGTACACACAGCATACATTTGCAGGATAAAGACGAAAATATCCTAATTTTTACCCTCCCTATTTCTTATGTACAGAAATTCCCTAGGGACTCAAGAACGGGTTCGACTCAGCCACGGTAAACCAGCCATCGGTGTTCGAGTCATCGAAGTTCTACTGTATTAGCCTTATCACGGGAGTCTGTTTACAGAATTCCGTTTCCTCTTAGCGAACTGATCCAAAATGCGTCCTTTTTAGGGACTTTACAAATGACCAAAACTTGTTTAACCGGGGGGGGGGGGCTGTCGGTATCTATGTTGTCATCTTCAAAGGTAATTATGGTGGAAACATGCTACCAATATGCATCTTTAATTACCTTTTGTACGTGTGCTCTGAACCATTTGTAATGGTTCTTAACGTAAGGGCTACTAGACTTACGTGCACGAAAATACATCCTATTACGTCTTCTTATGAGGTGTTTGATCGTGTTATTGATCCATGGTGCACTATACTTGGTTTTGGTCATGTTTCTTGGAATAAACCTTTCCACTGCCGTGATTATTTCGGACTTAAAACTGACCCACATGTCGTTAACAGACATGCGTGAGAGGTCAGAGGAAAGGAACGAATCCTTAAATCGCGCCATATGGTCTCGCAGACCATCCATATCCGCACGTTTGTATAAATATATTATACGTGGGGCTTGTCCGATTCGTTTAGCTTTTATATCATATTCAACAAGGACTATGTCGTGATCAGCACTGCCGATCGAGGGCACCCCCTTAACTCGACTAACGGGGTATGGAGATTTCGTAAATAATAAATCCGGCAATGGTTTTATCTGGCCGGGTGGGCATGTAAATAGCCGGTTTAAGAAACATGAAAAAAAAATATTATCCCAAACAGATGTGTTCTCTTAGTGTATAAAACTCTAAGGTAAAAGCATCCCAGTTACACGTCATGTGTTTACACCTACGTTGTTCGGCCCCCATCCATCGGGGCTTGAACAAATATATGGGCTGCATGATGCTTCCACGCAGAGCTGAATCTGACCAACACACGAGAACTGGTAAACCACTTAGAGGATCTAAGCCTGCCCAGGCAAACCGGTGTGAGTGTCGGACCGTCCATTCTTATAAACCTTATTGGTTTCATTGGGCGACAGGGCTTGAGATATCATTTCATCTCAATATCGGGTTAAAGGCCCACAAAATTGAACGCAACGTCTCCAAAATGACATTTACAGTGTTGACGGGGACGTTAAACCTCAATTCAAACAAACAAAACCTACGTTATTACACCGTTGCCTATTCGTTTCAAGCCTAGTTGGATGTTAATGAACGTGATGATTTCCTTTCAATCGCCTACCCTATGTCGAATATGAAATAAAAACAATTAACCCTTATCTTGCTGTTCACGACAACCCCTATCTTTGGAAACAGTGTAGATCCAGATAAGATGGCTTCTTCGCTGATCAGGATCTACACTGTTTGATATTAAGTTTATGACTTTGTAGAAATAAATTACATCAAGTAATCTGATTGGTTCACGACAATTAACCCTTATCTTGCTGTTCACGACAACCCCTATCTTTTGAAACAGTGTAGATCCAGATCAGATGGCTTCTGAAGAAGCCATCTGATCAGGATCTACACTGTTTGACATTAAGTTTATGGCTTTGTCGAAATAAATTACATCAAGTAATCTGATTGGTTCAAAGTCAGAAATGGGTGTGGCTAAACTGAATATTCATCAAGAGAAGAGTTAAATGCAATTAACCCTGTATATGTACATTTGCAACATGTATGAAAACTTGGTATTTAAACACTGCCACATCAACGTAGATACACGTCATTATGTTACCACTACGTTTACACAACGTTGTTTCTACGTTGCATGCATGTTGGTTTGTTCATGGGCATGCTGATTTTTCTAATTCTCGGCTAAAATATTTCAAACAACAAGTGTTAAAACTATACGCCAAAGTGTACAAGAGATCGCTCACCTGGATGAGGCTGATCCATCTTGTCTATCAGATCATATTGCCTTTAGCAATTCTGACTCCGCATGTTGCCTTGATTCTTCTGATTAAGTAAAATGGGAACACCTGGCAGATTTTTCCGCCATGTTTCAAAGGGAGACAAGTTTCAGGACTTTCTGTTCTTTTTTCCACACGCCATGTCGTCTGCTCTTAAAGGAAAGAATTTGCTCCTTAGAAGCAAATTCTTTCCTTTAAGATTTGACCACTATTGACATGGGAGACAAAAATACTTTTGCAGGAGTTGCACCTACAATCTATATTTTAGAGCAGAAATAAGAAGAATAAGGTTTACCCCTTCAAACCCCAGTTTGACTTTATAAAAGAGGGGTTCATCTTACTATTCAGAATTCATGAGGGTAAGAATTATATAGGCGTGTTTTCGTGATGTATAGTCTATTGCTTGCAACTGCCTTTGGAATACTCTTTTAACAAAAAGGTAAAAATAGTCGTCCAATCACGTGAATTCAACCGCAATGCAAAGAAATCTATGGTGCATATGGCCGCATGCAAAGAACAGACCGAATATTCTTGTGGACTCAGCGAATTTGACATATAGTGACAACAACCCGCCAGCCTTATCTGCAATTACTAAACACGTGCTTTGAAGAATTTCAAGATGGCCGCCATCTTTGATATGAGAATGCAACACTTTTAGCAGTTCTGAATCTCCATGTCACCCAAATGCATCCAACTAGAATTCTACTCAATGTAGCTGACCATTCAGGATCAGGTGGGGTTTGAAGACTTTCAAGCTGGCCATCGTGGAAGCCATCAGAACACAGTGGCAAGTCTAAGAAGTCTAACATGTGGCCGTCTCCCAATTAGTTTCAGCTCTATTCAACTTGATATAGTTGCAACATTTTCAAGATGGAGACCATGGCAGCAATCTTGGATAACAGCCCAGAATAAGTTTAGCAATTCGGAATCTCAATGTCGTCCGAATGCCTCTCATCAAGTTTCAGGTCAATCAGAATCGGCTCAGGAGATGATGTTTGAAAATGATGGCCACCATGCCGGCCATCTTGAATATCGGAATATATTGAATATCTGGTGTTAGATCTATGTGTGACCTGTGAAGGGCCGTGACTGATGTTGCTGGAACTTCTATTTGTATAAATTACAATAAGCAATAAAATGCATGCGTGTTTAAACTGAGGGCATGAATTGCACTGTCTTGTAAACGTGATGTAAGTATCACAAATGGAATAGCTTTCATCTAAATATAAACATATAATACTGAGTTCAGTTTTGTCCTTAAAAGGGTATCATTGTACATCTAAATTGGGCTGATACAAAAGTACAACCTGATCAATCATCTGACATTGAATCAAATTCTAATCAATCTCAATCATATTGTGTACGTTCATTTCTTTCGTTCCAAGCTAGACAACCAAATAAATGTTTTCTGCAGTCTGAAAATTGATTTCTTATGCATAACATTATTCCCAAAGTCTGCAAATATGCACATTATTGAGTTTTTGAGGAAACTGTGTTTAAAATCACATTTCGGAAAAACCCCGAAGTGAAAAGGTTCTTACCGGATGCGCGATCAACAAATGATTTCGCAAGACCGCGCAACGCGCTTTCTCGCGAAGCTACTAAATGCGGCCAAATCGAGGGCATCCGACGCCGCGCCTGCGTGTTTAAGGAACTGTCAATTGCGCAACGCTCATTTCTGTTTTCACGTGAGTCGCCTCATAAAATCATCAAAGAAATATCAATCCACGCATTCATCCAATTCATCTGTTTAAGGCCCACTCCTGTTTCGTTCCAAATGAGAAAACAACATAATAAGATTCGTACCAGTGCGTATTTCATCCAGATAGAATGTAACCCCCTTTTATTACGTCACACTCCATTTGTGAATACATAAACAGTTTAAAAACTGTTATATGCGTTACATCTATGAGAAAATAAACTTCTTCAAGGCATATTTAATTGTTTTATAGCCACAGTTTTATGAATTTGTTCCTGAAGAATGTCTTTGTGAACGATTCTTATTAAACCCCCATGTGGGTCCTGCCTGAACAAATAATAAAATTCGCAATTTAAGATCCCATTTATTGGTATAGTTGCTAGAATTCCAGTCATTCTTAGATTCATGTACATGAAGTGCCAAATGCATGAATGGTGCAACATGCTGCAAATGAACTTTGATGTCATGGTGTTGAAAGAAAGAAATTTATTTAGCACATGTTCAAATTAGGCAGTAAGACTGGTACATCCTTTTCCACCCGTTTTCAAATGGACGGAATCTACTTCCCTATATATAGTAGGGAGTCAACCTGTTACCGTAATAACTGAACCTTTTGAAAACATCATGTTAAAAAGTCTGTGAAATGAAAACCCCCGTAAACCCCACTTTATATAGAGAAAACTGAGGTTTATGGGGTATACATTATTTTTCTTATTTCTGCTCCAAGACATAGGTTGTGCGTTACGAAAACACGCTTATACAAATACATTGTAAACTTTACCGCCGAAAAAATGAATATTTTAAGATGAAAAATTGTGATAGTTTTCTTATTTCTGCTCAAAATATAGATTGTGTCTACTCGATAGAACCGCCTCCTCAATAAGAAAAATATGAATACAGATTGTGGGTACTCGTTAGAACCGCCTCAATGAGGCGGTTCTAACGAGTACCCACAATCTATTTTAGAGAAGAAATAAGAAAAATAATGTATATATATAAAAGTGGGGTTCAAGAGATCAAAATTATATAGGTGTGTTTCCGTGATGTGCTTCTACACACAGCGTGCTCTAGTACAAGACAACCTTTGGGACTCATAAAACCGTATTCACTATATAAAAAAGGGATTCAAGAGAGTTAAACTTATATAGGTGTTATCGTGGCGGGGTGTTCTAATATATGTCTGCAGTAGAAGTAAGGCAACATCACGGATTTTAGTCGGAAAAGTAGCCATTTTGGTGATGTCAACAAATGCAGTATGTCGCACGGATGGGGCCCTGAACAAACGCTGCGTTGAACGGTACCTGATCTGGCCCTTCACTGTTTGCCAATGTCCCGTTTTAGGGTTTCCCATTTAACCCTTTTTGTACCAAATGGAATCTTTCTCCTTATATATAACAGAAGTCCATTTCAAAATTTAGGGGTGTCAGGTTGTGTTTTCATCATTGTTTTGGGGGGGAAAATGACTGAACTGTTAGCAAACAGTGGAGGCCCTGATCAGTCGCCGCGTTTTGCGGCGTCTGATCTTAGCCTGGACTGTTTGCCAGGGTACCCGTTTTAGGGTTTCTGGTACTAAATGGGTTAAAATAGGTTAATGAGGTGGTTCTAACAAGTACCCAGTATACAATCATAATTAAGAAAACTAATCGGCTTTTGCAGCTATGCATGACCCGCGACGAATGCAAAAAAGAGATTATCTGAAGAATACAGAATTGACCAATAACTGGATGTTTCTTCAAAACTGACAAAAAGTCGGCTTGAATATATTAACCAAAACTGGCCTTAATCACCCAACATTAGCGGGCCGGGGTTATCCTTTGGAACCAAAGAATACATCACAGAACTTTAAAGTATGAAACGTACAGTTTTCTGGTCCAGACTACCTAGTTTCGGCCAATTAGGCCTCTCAACCTTTTTTCTATATAAGGTGGGTCTGCAAGGTTTTCAATAAAAGTCAACGTGACGTTGTTGTTCAGACTGACTTTTTATGCCGAGTGACAAAGCGTGTCTATTCAAAAGGACTACATTGTACATATGTCTTACCAATTAAGTTTAGTGGGCCAATCAAACTTTACTTCATATTTCATTGGCCGTTTGAGCGACAAACAGTGTGTCTGCCCTGGATCACTTGGCACCATTGTAGCCCCCAAAATGTTTTATGGACATCGGACATATTAAAAGGAAAATAGAGGAAGAAAAATGTCTGTGTGCGTCAGCGTGCGTGCGTGCGCGTGTACGTGCATGCGTGCGTTGAACGTACGTAGGTATGTGTATGCGTGCGTCCGCGTACGTACGTACGTACGTACGTGTGTGTGTGTGTGTGTATGTATGTATGTATGTATGTATGTATGTATGTATGTATGTATGTATGTATGTATGTATGTATGTATTGTATGTATGTATGTATGTATGTATGTATGTATGTATGTATGTATGTATGTATGTATGTATGTATGTATGTCTGTCTGTCTGTCTGTCTGTCTGTCTGTATCTATGTATGAACGTATGTATGTATGTATGTATGTATGTATGTATGTATGTATGTATGTATGTATGTATGTATGTATGTATGTATGGATCCAAACTGTCTTTAGCAAAGCGGCTATGGGATTAGGCAAAATTGCTTATTAATACAGGTGCTTGTTTAATGGAGGTTCGACTTTATGACGGCCGATAGTTTGATAGTAGACAGAACAGAACAGAACATATTCTTCAATCTCTCAGATCAGTGTACATGATATATGAGGTATACATGCATTTTATAACAAAGACAGACGGCAACTAAGGTGCTACACGTAACAAAGTTTACGTAACATTGTATTTACTCTGCATAGAGAGAGAGAGAGAGAGAGAGAGAGAGAGAGAGAGAGAGAGAGAGAGAGAGAGAGAGAGAGACAGAGAGAGAGAGAGAGAGAGAGCGGATGAACATGTATAGAATTAATTTGACTGGTACGCAGATTTGAATGATCTCTGAGTGCAGGGGAGCAGATTGCAGCATTATATAGTATTATATTATTATTTTATCTTAATTGTTACACAGCGAACCTCAACAACTCGAACATTTTTGAAACCCTATTTTTCCGAGACAGGAGTAGCCCGAGCCACAGTACCCAAACCCTTGGGCGTACGTAATTGGTATACCTTTCGATCTCCAGTATCAACGAATGTTTTGTGCACTCCTTACAATCGCCTCGCTGAGGCCATTCTATTGAATGCACTCTACATACCTTTTCGAGATACAAGCAAAAACGGCGAAATTGCTTATAGGGCAAACTTTTAAAGCTGAAAAACATTTACACACTGTTTTTTCTACTACATGTAAGAACGGAACAACGTTGACGTCACCAACTCTCGTAGAGAACCAAGGTTTAGACTGATGTCACTTGACGTCACTGAAAATCACGTGACTCGATGCGTTCATGGAAGTATGAACTACACTGTTGTTTCTTGGTTTACATTAAACTTTTCTCGATCTGAATCTGACATACATGTATGATTATCCGATCGTTGACGGAGATAACCGAATGTCAACGAACGGAAGTAACAATGCCGCGAGATTCAAATAAACATTGCCTAATTTGCAGACAAAGCAAAATGAAATCATAATACGTATCGTCTTTAATCCGACGACTATCCACACAAATAATCATGCGATTCCGCCACTCTGGTAACATGTTGCAAGCCTTGCTTCTTTTTTTCTTTTTTTTTTTGTTTTTGGTTTTACGGCCCTTTCAAGATTATTTCACTCATATCGAGCCGATCGTTAATCAGAGGTGGGCGAAACCCAGAGTACCCGGAAAAAAACCACCTGACCTTCCGTTGCAGAACTTGGCGTCTCACATGTGACCCGAGCGAGGCAAGCCTTGCTTCACGTTAAGAAATCTGTGAAAGGAACACCTGCCCTCTTATCCCATTATATAGACAAAAATGGGGTTTATAGGGTTAGACATCATGTCAACGTCATAAAAGCTAGTTCTAGAGATAAAAAGACACCGTTTTAGTACACAGCTGTCTTATGTATCCAGCTCTTGGACTGTAGCAAACCCAATTCAAGAAGTGCAGTCGCCGCGCCCATCGGGGATTTGAGACATAGATTGAGCTGCATGCTGCTTCCATGCAGAGCTGAAACCGACTGGTAAACCGCTTAGAATGTCTAAGCCTGCCGTCCCTGCATATAAATCCTATTGGTTTGTTTGAGTAGTAGTTTTCTACTCAGTGTCGGGTAAAAGTCCCATAAATTGGAAGCAACATCTCCAAAGTGACATAAACAGTGTTGACAGGGATGTAAAACCTCAGTGCAAAAAAAAAAAAAAAAAAAAAAAAATATCAAGAAGGGCAGTGACATTTTCTGGTGAGAGAATGCATACCATACTGGTTAATTGCTCATATTTAGGCATGCCCAGGATAAACTGCCCAACTCCATGTTATAACCTAAATAGTAACTGCGTCTTTAAACTCCAAACCCAAACGTAACCGTCTAAAGTAGCCATTTCAGCAAAGTCACTCATACATGTAAATATAACAATAATATTTGACTTATAATTTGATTTAAAATCTTGACACTTGTACCCATTGGCGATAGACTTTTTATCTTTTATTGTATCTACCACACCAAAACTGAAAATGCTTTAGGATAAAAACTATAAACTGAGGTCAGTTTATTATTGTGGAAATCGTCAAATATGTTAATACTACGATTTTTGTATTTTGGGTGAGAGATTTTAACGCATGAACGCGCCATTTCTCACGCCTAAAACCAATATTTGCTGCATGTTGTTTGTTATTAATCATAAAATATTAAGACGCATCTTGGTCTTCGAACCCCTCAAAATTCCTATATTAAGACCACCTTTGGGACTGTTCAAAAGTGGTCTTCTTTAAGACCACTTTTAAACAGTCCCAAAGGTGGTCTCCCACTAGTGCACACTGGATGTAGAAAGCACAAGGAAAATGTAACTGAAACCATCTAAATATGCATTTGCGGCCCCCGCTCATCGGGGCTTGAAGAAATAAATGGGCTGCATGATGCTTTCACGCAGAGCTGAAACCGATCGCACATGAGTACTTGTAAACCGCTTAGAGGATCTAAGCCGGTCGAGGCAAAGCGGTGTGAGTTGGACCGTCCATAGTTATAAACCCTATTGGTTCCACTGGGCGACAGGGCTTGGGATATCATTTCATCTCAATGACGGGTGTAAGTCCGACAAAATTCGAAGCAACGTCTCCAAAATGACCTATACAGTGTTGACAGGGGCGTTAAACCTCAAATCAAACAAACAAATAAAAATATAATTTGTCTTAATTTTAGGTGGTCTTAATAGCGATATTTCAGTGTACTAAAGAAATAACCAGCACTAGCAGTGAATTGTTACGGAAAGGAATTTCGCAACTTATCACTGGACGAAGTGAGTTACGCGAAAATACGCCGTTTTATGACGTCACTTGTTATTTATTTGACGTTAGACAGTGTAACGTCATTTGCTTGCATCAGAATAAATGGCAAAATGATAGGAGAATTTGAAGGGGAAAAACTGTCGATTTTATTGTGTAGGAAGGGAAATAGATCAACTCTAGTATGCGAAACGTTGAGTAATAAATCACAGTCTGTCGGTCCGTTGTAAGTAGACCGATGACTCGCGCTTATGCGCTCGTGATTTGATCTACTCAAATTGTGATTTATTTCTAGAACCATTTACTGTTAGAGCTGGTTTATTTCCATATATATGGCACAGAGTACTAGTGAAATCAGATCAAATAACCATCTCGCCGATACTCGCCGATACTAGTGATTTTAACGCATGCTTTTACATATTTTTTTAAAAAAAGTTTTAGATGCGAGAAAAGAGCGCTGCACCGCCCAACGTAAAAAAGAAACGACTAGTTACGTCTTAAAACGTGATAAAACGGGATTTTGCGCGTCACGCTTATCCGCCCAGTGATCTTGTTGCAGAATAAATTACAGTTCTAGTTCCTTTATATTTCATTTATAGGTACATGTATAGATCTTTATATCTATTGTCCATGTTTCACACAATGCCATTTTAGGGGGACATGAAAGATGTATTTATCCCACACGGGCGTGTTATCCTAAACAGTTATTCATTTTTACACCCTGAAGATGTTAAGCTTACATAATCGTCTTATCTACCACAAACAGGCAGTAAGTGATACCCAAACCTTCTTTTACTAATATATTCAACAAAATCCTTTTGATGTGGTTCAACAAGGAAATCGCGTATATGGACTAATTTGATGTTAAATAAGGGAATGAACACATTTTCAAGAGAGGCGACTCGTTAAAGAAAAACGAGAGAATGACGTTCCGAAATTTGTCAAGCTTATAAAAGAACAAATATCAAAACTTGGGCTAGTTGTATCCATCCTCGCTTTGAAATGAGTTCTGTACCAGTTGGGGTTTTCCCCTATTAAATTAAAGTGGTCCTCTTCTCTTAAAGTGGACCTTGCAGGCCTCTTGATAAGGGTAAATCTTGGGTACATATGTTTTAAGATGTATTGGTTTCATTAACTCTTGAAAATACTTAACTTTTGTCAGTTCCAACTTTCAATACTATCTGTTAAAATAGCTTCTGTGCAAATGAACTCTCTCTCTCTCTCTCTCTCTCTCTCTCTCTCTCTCTCTCTCTCTCTCTCTCTCTCTCTCTCTCTCTGTCTCTCTCTCTCTCTCTCACTCTGAATTTTTCATAATTAGAAAGAACAAAACAACTGAACGGCTAACCAAGATTACCGATATAAATCTGTCCAATGTATACCTTTGCAAACCCCTTTATACGAAAAGAATCTGAAATTCAAAACCCACGGTAACACATCCATGGCATATTGTACTTTCTTTCCTCAACAAAACGGTCCTAATGAGTACCCACAGTTTATGGTTTTGGGGAAGTATAAGGAAATAATGTATACCCTTGTTAACCCCAGTTTTCCCTTTATATGAAGCAGGGTTTACAAGAACTTGTCCACGTAGTGTGTTCGTCTCCGCACCATATTCAAATCAGTTACATTCGGCCATTGTGTTTTCACATGGACAAGTGTTGCCGTAAAAAATCACCTTCAGGTCTTGCTGTAATTCTCCTAAAAATGTAACAAATATGTTTAGGTGGCCAAAAAATGCAGACGGAATGGCAAACAGTGTAGACTCTGATATGTGTGTGCACTGTTACGGTTTTGTTTCTGTTTTTGGTATAATACGGCCGAAGTAAACATGGTAAAGTTACTAGTTATTGATAATATTGTACGCACAAACGTGCAATTTAACATACATTCATGTTATAGGCACAATAGAATCTAACTTTGACATTGTGCCCTGACATCGGAATACTGTACACATTTATTGTACATGTAGATGGCTATATCAATACGTGAGGTATTGCATGCGTAAAAAAAATTCTTCGGATATAATTAGATAAATTCATTAACACAAAATGCTTCGGCGTTTTTCCACGCAATTTTCACCCATAGACGTGTTTTCGTATAAGATAAGATGAAATAAAATAAAATAATATAAATTTCAGTTATGAAAGCAGCATACACACAAAAAAAAATATTAAAGAAATTTAGGCAGCACCGGTGGATCGATTGTCTCTGAGTGTAGTCAGGGAAGGTGGTCGATTGTCTCTGAGTGTAGTCTTCGAAGGTGGTTGATTGTCTCTGAGTGTTGTCTGGGAAGGTGGTTGATTGTCTCTGAGTGTAGTCTGGGAAGTTGGTCGATTGTCTCTGAGTGTTGTCTGGGAAGGTGGTTGATTGTCTCTGAGTGTAGTCTAGGGAGGTGGTTGATTGTCTCTGAGTGTTGTCTGGGAAGGTGGTTGATTGTCTCTGAGTGCAGTCTGGACAGGTGGTTGATTGTCTCTGAGTGTAGTCTAGGGAGGTGGTTGATTGTCTCTGAGTGTAGTCTGGGAAGTTGGTCGATTGTCTCTGAGTGTTGTCTGGGAAGGTGGTTGATTGTCTCTGAGTGCAGTCTGGACAGGTGGTTGATTGTCTCTGAGTGTAGTCTAGGGAGGTGGTTGATTGTCTCTGAGTGTAGTCTGGGAAGGTGGTCGATTGTCTCTGAGTGTTGTCTGGGAAGTTGGTTGACTGTCTCTGAGTGTAGTCTGGGAAGGGGGTTGATTGTCTCTGAGTGTAGTCTGGGGAGGTGGTTGATTGTCTCTGAGTGTAGTCTAGGGAGGTGGTTGATTGTCTCTGAGTGTAGTCTGGGAAGGTGGTCGATTGTCTCTGAGTGTAGTCTGGACAGGTGGTTGATTGTCTCTGAGTGCAGTCTGGGAAGTTGGTTGACTGTCTCTGAGTGTAGTCTGGGGAGGTGGTTGATTGTCTCTGAGTGTAGTCTAGGGAGGTGGTTGATTGTCTCTATGTGTAGTCTGGGAAGTTGGTTGACTGTCTCTGAGTGTAGTCTGGACAGGTGGTTGATTGTCTCTGAGTGCAGTCTGGACAGGTGGTTGATTGTCTCTGAGTGCAGTCTGGGAAGTTGGTTGACTGTCTCTGAGTGTAGTCTGGGAAGGGGGTTGATTGTCTCTGAGTGTAGTCTGGGAAGGTGGTCGATTGTCTCTGAGTGTAGTCTGGACAGGTGGTTGATTGTCTCTGAGTGCAGTCTGGGAAGTTGGTTGACTGTCTCTGAGTGTAGTCTGGGAAGGGGGTTGATTGTCTCTGAGTGTAGTCTAGGGAGGTGGTTGATTGTCTCTGAGTGTAGTCTGGGAAGGTGGTCGATTGTCTCTGAGTGTAGTCTGGACAGGTGGTTGATTGTCTCTGAGTGCAGTCTGGGAAGTTGGTTGACTGTCTCTGAGTGTAGTCTGGGGAGGTGGTTGATTGTCTCTGAGTGTAGTCTGGGGAGGTGGTTGATTGTCTCCGTGGGAAAGTAGCTTTCCTGTTGGCGTTACTCTTGTCGTGTTTCCATTAGGGTCTAGTTATTTCATGTTCGCCTTTCTTTACATTTGGTTCTCTGATGGCGGTGTTGGGTAGTTGTATCGATTTCTGATCTTTGCCTTTACAAATATGATGAATGAATGGTAACCTGGCATTATAAGCAAATTGGGGATACCTTTTTTATACAAATATGCAAGGAAACTTAAAGTTATACTGCTGATGTCCACCAAAGTGACTAACTATTGGCCAACAAAGACAGGGGTTTTTAAGGCCAATAATAAGTCATGGCCATTTTCTTGCTCTAAAACATAGATTATGGGTACTCGTTATAACCGCCTCAGTGAAGTTCTAAATAGACGCTGCAGTCTGTTATTTGAAAATAAATAAGGAAAATGACGGTATATTCCACCAGATAAATGCCATTTTCAGAGCTATAAAGGTTAATTTTGTCTCACATTCGAGTATTTGCTAATGTCAGTGTTAACAAGTAGTTTTTAACTGACGATAAAACTCCGCGCCGATTGTGCGTTTGCGTGTGTGCGTATGTGAGCATGCGTGGATATCAAAATTTCCCAGCGGGTGTTAAAAATGGCCTAAATTCAGTTTTTCTCTCGTGTTTCAATACGTTTCAGCTGTTTTTGAAAGATATACATTTCACAAGAGAGTGATCAACAGAATGACATGTTTGTGGTTTGATTGAGAAAATTTTAAGAATGATCAGACTATAACACCGTTTTAATTGCAGGAGCAATACCACAGTAAAATCTACAAAAATTGTGCAACCTGTTAAGACTCAGACTAACCTCTGCATCAAGCCAGACTGGCTAGAACCATCGCGTTTGGCTCTTTGGATAACATGGCTAAAGCGACCAGCGAAAACTCAGAGCAGACTACGCATGCGCGCAATCTGATCTGAGTCTTCACTAGACGTATTGGTTTATTTGTAGGTTTTGATATGCGCTGGCAGACATATACGTATACGTTTCAATGAAATTTTTTCACACGTCGCTCTGTCACGCCAGAAATGTTTCCGATTTCCCTTTACTCTTTTATGTTGATCATATTAACATGTACTCGTGTACTCGTTTTCCTCATTAAAATATACATGTCTAAGTTATATGAAGATAACGTGCATGATTTGAGGACCGAAATCGTGGAATGGTATGCGTACCTACAAGAATCGCCTCGATGGGCGCGGTTGTAATGCTTTGAAGAAAAAATCTCCAAAAATTATCCTGAATGTCAAAGTACATTCTTTTTTCGTTCTTTTATGTGTTCTTTGTTTTCAAAGGCAACCTTTTAGCTTTTTAATTTATTTTACCTCACTGCAGCTGGTGTTAAGCGCCGTGTGGCGGCCGTAAAGTCTCCCCGTGCTTATCATAGTGCAGATTATATTTTCTTTACCTTTGGGATCATTGACCCCATTCTGGTTACAAGGAAAATCGAATATCGCTTACGTACGGAACCCGGGAAGGGACATGATTTTTTATTTTTATTATGTTGTGCGAACAAGATAATATCTTGAGCGGACAAGATATTATCTTGTTCGGACAAGATATTATCTTGTGCGGACAAGATATTATCTTGTGCGGACAAGATATTATCTTGTTCCCACAACATATTATCTTGTGCGAACAAGATAATATCTTGTCCGCACAAGATAATATCTTGTCCGCACAACATATTATCTTGTTTGCACAACATAGATATTGGGAAGTTGGGCGAACAAGATATTATCTTTAGCAGACAAGATATTATCTTGTTCGGACAACATATTATCTTGTGCGCACAAGATATTATCTTGTGCGGACAAGATAATATCTTGTGCGCACAAGATAACAAGTTGTGCGAACAAGATAATATCTTGTCTGCACAAGATCTATGTTGTGCAGACAAGATATTATCTTGTGCGGACAAGATAATATCTTGTTCGCACAACTTAATATATTGTGCGGACAAGATAATATCTTGTCTGCACAAGATAATATGTTGTCCGCACAAGATATTATGTTGTCCGAACAAGATAATATCTTGTCCGCACAAGATATTATCTTGTGCGCACAACTTATAAAATAAAAAAAAATCATGTCCCTTCCCGGGTTCCGTACTTACGTATACAGTCTTGCAAACTATATTGCTTTGTATGAAGAGTCTTTGTTCCCAAAGACAACCTTATAGCTTTTTTATTTTGATATATATATTTCTAATGACAACCTGTAAAAGTTTTCATATTTCTGTTCCAAACATTGACTGCATGAATTCCTCATAACCGTCAGGCGGTTTTCACGAGTATCCATTGTGAAATCATTTTCGCACCCGTCCATCGCGGCTTGGACAAATAGGTTAGGCCACATGGTGCTTCCACGCAGAGGTGAACTTGACCACACATGGGTACTGGTAAACCGCTTAGAACCAGGCAAAGTGGTGTGAGTCAGACCGTCCATTGCATATAAGCCTTTTGGTTTCATTGGGTGGCAGGACTTGAGATGTCACTTCATCTTAATGTTGGGTAAAGGTCCCACAAAACTGGAAGCAACGTCACAAAAATGACCAAAATAGTGTTGACGGGGACGTTAAACCATAATTCAACCAACCAACCAACTCATGTACTGTCAATATAAAGTGGGATTCACGAGGTCGCTCATCACATTATCGTACAACTAAATTCTCTCTCTCTCTCTCTCTCTCTCTCTCTCTCTCTCTCTCTCTCTCTCTCTCTCTCATAAGCTCTCTGAAAAGTATGATCAAAGCGCTGACAGCACTGGTGGGTCGATTGTCTCTAAGTGCAGATTTGAAAAATGTTCCTGAACGGGAAGTAAGACTAATGCAGTCAACCTTTAAATTCCTTTACTGTGAGCAAACAGTGTATGCCCTGATCAGACGCCACTTTCTGTGGCATCTGAACTGAGTCTATGACTGTTTGCCAAACCCAGCGCATGATTCCAGTCAAAATTCTATAGATAACCCTCTTACGCAACACTCTAACCTAAACGACATGAATACCGCGACTTTCTATAAATAACCGTTCACTACATTTCCTTCAAATAAGCGATATTCACGTCGATATCAGCACTGAGGAGCTACTGTGCTTAGTAACTTAGTAAATACGTCAAACATCATAGAATAGGTCTTAAATGTTCAGATAAAGAGGAGTTCAGGGGAAATCATAAGATAATTTTCTTGATGTCTTTTTGAAATCATATGTTGGGGGTTCTTGTTGGTAACAAGAACCTTGGGGGTTCTTGTTGGTAACAAGATGCCAAAACATTTCGCTTGATGAAGAAATAAGAAAAAAATATGCCAAAACTATCCTCATTATTTCTACATGATATGACCAATTGCAAATTACGCGTTTGCCTTTGAAACTAAGTCTTATTATTATTATTATTATTATATTTATATCACCATAATCATTTCATGTAAACATGTACTGTTGTCGTATTCGAACACAGTTGTATCGTTGTTGTTGTTGTTGTTGTTGTTGTACTATTGGTATTGGAACATTAATAAATATGTAATAAATTTTCACCTGGAAATCTAAAAATGCAGTTTTCGGAGCCGTGCACGACGTTATTATATTGCAAAGATATACTGTGCCAAATAATTTATATACTTAATGCATTTTTACCATATAACGCACAGTGAAGTAGCGGTATAACGCTACCTATTATAAGACGGTTTGCATATAACACTATTCATTTTACCACATATTCTTGCACACCAGATATTGAAATCCATAGTTTTATCTCGGGATAGAAATTCTGTTCTAACCCTGGTGTTCTTATCCAAAATCGACTATTCTCGCGTGTTTGATAAATGTTACTAGTTGAATACGACCTCATATACGCCGTCGCTGTGACAGCACGTTACGTGACTTCACTAAACATTCCTGTAGTGCCATCACAATATGGCGGACGTCGGTAACCGAAGTGACTGCAGCATTAAAAATCCGCGCTAATAAATGGAAGCTATGCAAGAAAAAGAATCCTATATGGGTGTGAGGGGTGGATAGAAAAATCCGTCCCCCGGGATCACTGTCCGGCATCACTCGGCAAGCCTCGTGATGCCGGACAGTAACCCTGGGGACGGATTTTTCCATCCACCCCTCACACCGATATAAGATTCTTATATTCTATGATAGATATATGAGACAGTGCCATAATTCATGTAAAACTTGTAAAGGGACTGCAGTGTACCTTATTTTACTGCAGTTTCTTAAGTAATGACACAGCTATAGCCTAAGGGTACCCATGTATTTTATGATAAAACCCATTCATCTAATGAGGAAAGCCTCCATGGTGTAGTGGTTAAGGTACTCGCCTCAGAAACTAGGAGCTCTAGGTTTGATTCCGGGTTTCTCAAGTCATGTGACCTCAGTCGTTGTTTGGACGTAAAATTCAAAACACACGCACATGACATTCATGTTATACATCCATGTTGATCCCGGGCTATTGCATTAGAAATAGCAACTTTCGATGCCTATGAAGTCATTTCAAGTCCTAACATAGATTGTGGATACAATCAATGTTACAGTGCAGAATTAAGAACAATGTAGAAACCTCACACGCTGTTCATTAAACAAAGGTTGGGGTTGTCATTACACGGACTTGTTAACGTGATGGATAATTTTCATTAGGTTTAACTACACGTTCAAGACTTTTTTCACGTATATCGAGCCGATCGTTAATCAGAGGCGGGCCAAAACCGAAGCCCAGACTTCCTTTGCAGTACTTGGCGCCTCACATGGTACGCGAGCGAGGCTCGAAGCCACAACGGTGAGCACCCTTATGTTCAAGAGCTCTTACCTACTAGGTCGCGAAGGCCCGCTGATGGATACATCTACATACGCAAGTGTTCATAAACTCTTATGTAGCCATTCTATCGGTCTGTGAATAAGCCTGGCAAATAATGTGCCCTGCTTATGCATAAGCCTGCTCAGGAAAAGTATGGTATGGTAAAGTGACCGGCTCAACATGACCTAAAAAGTGTTGACTGGGCCTTCAATTTCAATACAAAACAAAAAAAAAACACATACGTGAGCCCCGCCAAGCGAATTTGTGTCTTCGAGCATTCCGTCATGACAAATTTTAACTGCACATGCCCAGCCATTCAGAGGGGCTAGGGATATGGCTTTCTGTCTGAAGGTTCCTCTTGATTCACTGCTTGTATGAGCGAGCAGTGAAGGTTCTGGCGAGACTGCGCGGATTCGCAGGCTCGTCTGAACCTTCGCTGCTCGCATAGGCGATAAGTACCAAAATCGCTTGACGGGGCTTTTGTTTGTTTGATTTGAGGTTTAACGTCCCCGTCAACACTGTAAAGGTCATTTTGGAGACGTTGCTTCCAATTTTGTGGGACTTTTACCCGACACTGAGATGAAATGACATCTCAAGCCCTGCCGCCCAATGAAACCAATAGGGTTTATTAGCATGGACGGTCCGCCTCGCACCGCAGTTCCTGGACAGGCTTAGATCCTCTAAGCGGTTTACCAGTACTAGTGTGCGGGCCGGATTCAGCTCTGCGTGGAAGCATCATGCAGCCCATATATTTCTTCAAGCCCCTATGGGCGGGGGGTTACGCTTGACGGGGCCCATGTGATATTAATATAAGACAATACATACGCCCTTCTTAATTTTCTTATGCTCAATAATCCAGAAGTATATAATAATTCTGTGAGAAAATTAATGTGCTCATGTAATAACCATAGCACTGTTTTCATAGTACAGCATATCAAGCTATTTGGATATAAACTTAACTTCAAGCCCATCGCATGGAAATAAATGAATTATAGATTATGCTAAAGAGTACAGTCGGGAATTGGAAATCCTGCAAATAACGCACAGTGATGGAAGACTGTTTAACCCATATATAACAATAAAATCTTTCACCTAACAAGTTTGGAGTGGTCCATTTCAAAGAATAGGGGTTCCTGGTTTGTTAAGTTTGTGGCAAGTTTATCAAAAGATATGTACTTTGAAGCAAACAGTGTAGTCCCAGACCAGTCGCCGCGTTCTGTGGCGTCTGATCTGGGTTTACACTGTTTACTAAATTACTAATGTCCCAAAAAAGGACGGTAGGCGTATATAGGTTAAGAGTAAGGTACACCACCATTCGACTCAATCCCTTGTAGCGGTCTACTCAAAGAGGGGAAAAAATGCCTTCATATATGCTCCCTGGGAAAAAGTGTATTTCCTGCAAGAGAAGAATCCTTTTAGGAGGTGCAAATTAAAAAAAAAAAACATGTGAACAAGAAGTTATGTATTTTTCCGCTTAAGAAAATGGGGCGAGTAAGTCCCTATTACAACTGCAAAGTTGATAAAACCCTTTATGAAGGTTGAATAAATTTGACATAAAGCATGAACGAACGAATGAATGAACACACGATCCGTTTGAGGCAATTCTCAAATATATCTCTGATATGATCCCTTTCACTGTAACTGATTGTTTTTATTTCCGCTTTAAGTTAGTGGTTTGTTATTAAAATCGCCTCGTGGAGATGGCTTTAACGAATATCTTCCGTAGTTTGTGGTTTTGTCGTTAGAACCGACTCGTGGAGGCGGTTCTAACGAATATCCACAATCTTTGTTTTGATGCCAAAATAAGGTAAAATAATATACGGTGAAATTCCATTGTATCCATCACGATAACACGCCTATATAATTTTGACCCCCTTGAACCCCACTTTTATATAGTAAAACTGGGGTTTCCGGGGGTATACCTTATTTTTCTTATTTCTATATTTTGAGCAGAAATAAGAAAAATATCACCATTTTTCATCATAAAATTATTATTATTTCGGCGATAAAGGTGGCAATGTATTTGTATAGGCGTGTTTACGTAATGAGACCACCTAAAATTAAAACTAATTCTGCCTTTAAAAGCTTATTTAGAAGCGTGCAGGTATTCTTTCTTCATGTTTTCCCAGGGACCACCCTTGGGACTTTCAAAAGTGGTCTTAAGGACCATTTTTGAACAGTCCCAATGGTGGTCTTAATATAGTAACTTTACTGTATGCCATTATACGCCATACGTACTTTTCTTTATATGGGGTTCCAATGGTGTCTACCGCTTACGTACATGTATAACCCTGCCCAGGAAAAGTGTGGATAGGTAAACGACTTATAACAGTGTTGACTGGGCCGTTAAACTCCAATACAAACAAACAAACACTGGTGTCCATTGTCACGTTCCTGTTAGAATGAATGAATGAATGAATGAATGAATGAGTGAACTTACCACCACTGCACGGCTTTATGACGTCTCTTTTTTCCGCACGTTATTTGGAAACAGATTAATAATACCAAACACCAATGATATAACTTCATCTTTCGATCCGAAAATAAATGTCTTTCTTCTTCGTTGTTTTGGAGCTTGACATTTGTGATGTTAATTTCCCTTATTTTATTCGGATTTGTTTTCGGATACTTTTTCCCAGTTCTCGCTACTTTGCGATTTTCCAACTGCGAGAATAGAAAGTTTTTTTTCTGAAAATGCTTTACATCTTGTACTTTTGTTTCGAAAAAAAAAAACTGAAATAAACAATAGTTATCCTCACTGCTGAAGCATGAATCACTTTTCTTCAGACAACAATACTTCTAAAGCACCTTTAATCTTTCCTCTGCTTAGCCGAATATCTTTAAACCTCCGATTTATGCGCAAAATTATTCCAATTATCGACAGTATATCACTTTATGTCAATTTGTGACTCCAATGATTCAAATAGTTACATTTTTCAGCAGTAAAATATAAGTACCCTTCTTTTATAGGGGCTGCAAAGTGACAATTTCCCAATTAAATCTACGTGTGAAAATGTATTCACAACGAAACCTCAAACAACCTTGAAAAAGACAACTTTTAAAGTAATCCAATATATTTGAATGAAAGAGTCAATTGGTCAAACACCTCAAGCACGCGAGCCTCCTTAAATCTTCCGAGTGTCAAGTACCAACAGTGGTTTTGTGGCTTTTCCGTCGAGTGTACTCCTGGTATTGTGAATTTGCCAAGAGCACTTGGCAACTACGCCAAGGAAGGCGTGAACATGCTATTGGTCCAATTATGGACCTTACTTTCTCATAAATGTCTCGGAGCTATTCCAAAATTAAATCCTTTTAAGTCATTCAAATATTCTATATTGTGTATTGTTCTGTATGCCTTTTGAATGCTTGCCTCTTTCTTATTGACTTCTGATCAAAAGGAATATACGTCTCATCTATGGCACTAAAGTTGAGAGAGAGAGCAGCGCACTGAATTAACCACACCTATTTTTTTTTATAAATATATGAAATGAATATCTTGTAAACCAGACTTTGTTTTACTTCTACTTTTTATATACAGAGAAAAGTGGGGTTTATAAGAGCATACTTTAGTTTTCACATTACTGTTACACAAAAACAGAATGTGAGTACTCAGTATAACCCCCTTCAATAAGGGACCTCCTATCAGCAAACACAATCTACAGTATGTGGGGAAATAAACGTAACGATAACACACCCATGTGACATAGTGAATTCTTTCAGATATTCAAAAAGATTATTTTTCTGATGAAATTTCTGACATTTTCCTTATTTTACACACCAAACATAGGTCGTGGGGCTCGTCAGAACCGCCTCATTGGTTCTAATGAGTATCCACAACCAATGTCTTGGAGCACAAATACGTCAAATAATGTATACCCCTGGTTGTTCATTACACGGACTTGTTAACGTGATGCGTGAAGTCAGGAAAGAAAGCATAAAATTGCACAGACATGTTATCACAATAAGCTATAATAGCTGAAATTGTCGCCCAATAAAGAACTTTGTAAGAAATAAAAAGGAAATTATTCTTAGAAGAAAGCGTACAGACAAAAGAACTGATTCTAAATGCCCTTTTCTGCGACTAAATGCACTCATGTAATACCAATATCCTTTGTTGTAATTTACAATAATTCCAACTTTTGAATATTTTACCTAAAACAATACGTATTATGCCACAGACTGTCTATTATTAATAACCGACCATCCTTAATGGAATCAATCAAGTTAACGAAATACAGGACTGACCCTTGACTCATTAACTTCCATAAAAATAATCAATTTGGTGAGTATTGGTACAGTCATAGACTGATTTACATATCACACAAATAAATTAGAGAAACTTTCCATCAAACCCCGTTTCAAAGTCTTTATTGTGTCAAATTTGGCGTCAAAAGTGTTTCATATTTAAAGGATAGAAAATTCTCACTTTATGCGTTTGCCGCTTCAGCAAATCAGACATAAAAATGATACTATCAAAATTAGCGGTAAAATGTTTGGGGTATTATTATTCAAATTTACCAAATATTACCAATATATTTTAGCTCCGCCCACATACAGAAAAGGAAGGCGTTTTGAATGAGCAGATTACATTTCCGATAGAAGTATTTTAAATCAAATTAGAATTTTTTTGCTTTTTAAACAATAATGTCCTCTTGTATCCATTAAACGTATACTTGAATGAGTTATCTGTTGGAGTCTTGTTAGTTATTTTGATTGAAACAACTCCGTGTGAATATGTTTTTGCTTCGATTCATCACTTTAACAAGTCAGTACGCCATCACGAAAACATGGCTTTATAATTTTGAGCCCCTTGAACCCCACTTTTATATAGTAAAACTGGGGTTTCCGGGGGTATACCTTATTTTTCTTATTTCTGCTCTAAAATATAGATTGTGGGTACTCGTTAGAACCGCCTCGATGAGGCGGTTCTAACGAGTGCCCACAATCTATATTTTGAGCAGAAATAAGAAAAATATCACAATTTTCCATCATAAAATTTTCATTTTTACGGCGATTAAGGTGGCAATGTATTTGTATAGGCGTGTTTGCGTAATGAAACCAAAACTTCCATGGAAGAAGGGCTTTGTCTCCTTTTTTCAGAACTCAGACTGTAACTATTTGTAAAGATCGCCTCAAATAAAATGGTTCTGACGAGTCTCTAGGATAAGTAACAAAAATATAACATAACGCTCTCTATTCAAATACATGTATATTGAAAACTTTACTATCAAAATATGAAAATTTTCAGATTAAAAAATGCTGATATGTTTTATATTTCTGATCAAAACATAGATTGCAGGAACTCATTAGAACCCGCCTCGACGAGGCGGTTTCTAATGAGTACCCACAATCTATGTGTTTGAGCAGAAATAAGAAAAATAATGCATATCCATGTAAACCCCAGTTTTACTCTATAAAAGTCAGGTTTAAATGGGTCAAAATTATTTAGGCGTGTTTTCGTGATAGCGTTTCCTTTTCAAAATGGTATTCCCAAAATTATTTAAAGGAAAATGGACGCGAGAAATATCTTCCGCCATTTATTTACAAGGGAAATAACTTGTGTACGTTTTCCTGTTTAATAAATAAATTAATAAATAAATTGCAAAGCCTGAATTTTACATTGCAAGATTAGTGTGGAGATATCATCAATAATCCATGTTTGAAGCTAAATTTTGAATAATAAAACAATTATTATTGGAAAAAATATATATATATTTTTGGAGCCATGAGAGATTTCATCAAGATCCTATATATAAAGAGTAACGCCTTCTCATAAACATTTACATTACGATATAAGAAGTCTGTGCAATGGACACCTCTGTAAACCCCACTTTTTTACAGAAAGATTTGGTTTACGGGTTTATACAATATTTTTCTTATTTCTGCTCCAAGGCATAGGTTGTGGGTACGCATTAGAACCACCTCGTTGAGACTGTTCTAACGGGCACCAACAACCCTATGTTTGGAGTATGATTAAGAAAAATATCATAAATTTTCATCAGGCAAGTAACCACTTTTGGAGATATGAAAGAATGCATCTTCTCACACGGGCCTGTCATCGTAATATTTTTATTTCAGGATTTATTGTTGCGCGCACAAATTATTTTTTTTCTGGCTTCGCCCCCGATTCTATCCCTGTATTCATACGCGCGATTCGTCTAAATATGGTTCCATCAATGAATATGAATTGCGCAATTTTTGTCCTTTAATATCCAACATTCAACAAAAAAATCACCAAGCCTATAATACTGTTGTTTTCACGTCGAAAACAAATGCAATAGCTGATGTCTTTGACTTTGAAATTCTTCAATTATTTTGTATCTATCTACCCCGATAATACTTCAAGTGGAAATTTTGCCTTTTCACCCAAATGAGCAAAGGAATAGATTTTGGTTTTAAAGGGACAGTGTCCACGTGGATCTAAGTTTTGATAGTCTACTTTTAAGAAGAAAAAAAAACAACGTGTGAATAGTTTTATGAACACGTCCGGTACTTAAATCGGTTTGTTGAGTTTTATCCTAACAATAGCATAGAGTTCGACACAGTGCATTTTTTCAACATCCCAAAAATGACTACCTTTCTGATTAAAGTCATTGTTTTTTTTTTCTAATTTATGCTGCAAATATAGGTTGTGGGGTTTAAGAAGGTTTTTATTTAACGGACTTGACCACGTGATGGAAAAAAATATTCAATCGAACTTCAACGGTTCGACACCTTTGGTGCTTTGATAATTTGTTCGAAATAGCGGTAGTTTGGGACACCGAGGTTTATTTATAGCACCAGGTCAAAGTGTTTTAGATATACTTGTAATACGTTAGATGTTTTGTGTTCTATTAAATAAAAATATGTTGTGTGCACTCATTAGTATCGCCTCATTAGCTTATGTCTAGTTTTGGAAATTTTATCACCAAGGAAAATGAAAATCATTCAGATAAAAGTTCTGAAATTTTTCATATTTCTGCTCAAAACGTACATTGTGGATACTTGCTAGAACCGCCTCGGTTCCAACGAGAATCCAAATCTATGTTTTGAGCAGTATTTCTGCTCAAAACATAGATCGCGGGTACTTGTTAGAACCCCCTCCCACACTATATTTAAGCAGAAATAAGAAAAATAATGTATACCCCTGTACACCCCAGTTTTACTGTATGGAAGTGGGGTTTGAGGGGGTCGAATTTATACAGGCGTGTTTTCGTTGTGACATAACACTTTTTTCATTTGCTAAAGAGATCTCTGTACAGTTAGGCCCACTTTATAGTAAAAATGACCATCACTATAGTAACAGGTCCCTGTGACTCACACATTTTTTCATACATGCATCTGAAAACAGTTATTTTTCTGATGAAAACTTGCGCTATTTTTCTTCTACGTAAATACCCCAAACATAACCTGTAGGTGCTACGTGTATTAAGAACAGTTTCATCATCGCGAAAACACGCCTATACAAATACATTGGAGTGTACATTGTAACCTTTACCGCCGAAGAAATGGAAATTTTTAGACGAAAATTAAGATATTTTTCTTATTTCTGCTCAAAATATAGATTTTGGGTACTCGTTAGAACCGTCTCGGAACCGCCTAATCGAGGCGGTTCTAATGAGTACCCACAACCTTTATTTTAGAGCAGAAATTTGAAAAAATAAGGCTTACCTCTGTAAAACCCCAGTTTTACTTTATAAAAGTGGGGTTCAAGGGGATTCAAAATTTATATAGCCGTGTTTTCGTGTTTATCGAAGAGGTTCTAACGAGAATCCGCAACCTATGTTTTGGAGCAAACACATAAAAATAATACATGCCCAGTAAGCCCCAGTTTTCTCTATATAAAGTAGGAATTGCAGGGATATCATATCACGGACTTGTTAATATTATGCTATTGTATTTTGGTGCGTTTTTTTTTTTTTTTTTGTTGTTCTTTTTTTTTAATCCCAGAGTGTAATAGTAAGTGGTGGTGGGGGGGAGCAAAAATTATTTTGACCTGCTATTTTTTAACTTCACGCGAGCCAGGCCGTGAAAAGATGACACGTCATTATGATACATTACCCGTGCGCTAAAATGGCGTCCATCTTGTATCTCTAGAACTTAATTTTTTCAGCTGCAAAAGTTTGATAGTCGTCTTATTTCTAGTCCAAATTGTGATTGCCCATTAGAACCGCCTGAATGGTTTTAATGAGTACCCACAAGCTATGATTTTGGGAAAAATTAGGAAAATAATGAATAACTCCGCAAACCCCACTTTTCTCTATATAAAGTGGGGCTTAGGGGTTGGTCTTTGTTTCACAGACTTATTAACCTGATGTAAAAAGCATTCTTTATGGATAAAAGTAAAAAATAGAAGGATCAACATTATTTCCTTTAATCTTCTTCAAAACATAAATTGTGGGTACATGTACTCGACAGAACAGCCTCAATGAGGTTCTATTATCTATTTTTGAAGAAGAAATTTGAAAAAAAAAAAAAAAAACATTTCATCCGACAAAAAAGTCCTTTTTGGACAGGTCAGCTTCGAAATTCGTGTAAAAACTTCTTGAGATTAATATGTTACTCAGTGACAGGCAGCCGCTTTAACTTTAAAATTTTATGACCATTTATGGGTGTCAAAGAATTTCATCGTTTTTCCGTACAATACATGTGACCAATGTCTACCTCATAATTGTACAAATTAACTTTTAAACTACGCCCAGGGCGAACATTACTGTGATTGTTCAGGACAACTATTTAATTCCATTAACACTCGGGGCGATTAGATTCGGACCATGAGCATTTTATGGCTTGTCGACCCTTCACTTTCACAAGGCTGTGTAATAAACCTTTTTGAAATCCAGCTTTATATAAAGAGAAAAAAGGCATCATGGAAACACGCCAAAATAATCACCCCACACTTTTATATGGTAAAATTGGGGTTTACAGGGCTAAACCTTACTTTTTCTTATTTCTGCTCCAAAATATAGATTGTGGGTACTCGTTAGAACCGCCTCAATGAGGCGGTTTTAACGAATACCAACAATCTATATTTTGAGTAGAAATCAGAAAAATATCACTTATTCGTCTTAAAATGTCCGGGGTTTATTTCGCCGGTAAAGTTTACAATGTATTTGTAGAGGCGTGTTTTTTGTATGTTTTATTTTCTCCAAAGTGTGTTTAACATCGATTGTGGGTACTCGATAGAAGTTCCAACAAGCACCAAAAATCTGTGTTTGAAACACTCATCTCACATTCTTGGCAGAAATATATGAACATTATATCAAATGGCTTTGCATTATTAATTAAATTTAATCGAGTAATCCGTCAAAAATTCGAAAGCATTACCAAAAGATTCAGCTAATTTTGCTGTCATTGGAGCTTTAAATACACCACACTTCGTGGTTTAGAATAACCGTCTTATACATCATGTTCTTATTGTTTTGCCCAGTCAACACTATTTGTTTACCTTATTTTATATACCCAGAAAATGTCCCGTATATTTTGGTAATATTCGGCACGAGTTAATAGGGAGTGAGTGAGTGTTTGAGTTTTACGTCCCACCAACAGTTAAGGTCATACGGAGACGGGACCTCGGTTTAAAGATTCGTCCGAAAGTCATTCTGGAGAAGCCCGGGATCGATCCTGCGACCCTGTTTTACGAGTAGCCGTAACCACTACATCACGGAGGCTTCTAAGAGTTAATAGGGACGCTCTGAAACGACTGGGCCAATTTCATTTAAATTCTATATGGAGCCTAAGGGAAATGAGCCTCCTTGGCTTAGTGGGTAAGAGCGCTGACTCTTAACCAATAGGTTTCTCACCGCTTGTGGTTCGAGCCTGGCTCGGGTCATATGTGAGACAACAGGTTCTGCAACGGAAAGTCAGGTGCGTTTTCTCCGGATACTCCGGTTTTCGCCTACTTCTGATAAACGATCGGCTCGATATTAGCCAAATAATCCTGAAAGGGCCGTAAATCCAAAGCTAAAAAAGGACTGTGAGAGAACAACAATTTACACCTGTGGACATAAATCTGTTCAAACTCCTTTGAAGTACTTTTCAAATAATCCCTGCATCAAGCTAGTTTGACAAGCAAATGTCATTTATTAAAGAATTCAAAAACTGGATCAAACAATATACATTGATTGGTCTTATTTCCATACCAGTTTTAGGTCTGATTGACATTTGAGATGTATTTTGATTGGACAGTGCTGGAGTCCACCACTGTCAGTTTTGAATTTATTCCTGGATAGAAGTTGATTGACATGATGTTAAGATTTTTGAATGATGTTTAAAATCAAGATAAAATGAGGCTCATCAAAATTTGAACAGTTTGTGTCCACAGGTGTATTCGAATCGTTGGGTCACATAACCGAAATGACCGCCATGCCCAAATAGCTTAAAAAATCTTCTGGCTCGATTGTCTTGAAAATTGGTGAGTAGCATCGGGTGACTGAGTACTACCATGTTTGCAAAAATGAAAACCCCATATTGACCTTGACCTATTTCACGCCAAGGTCAAGCATGGTTCCTTATGCTTTTCAATGTGAAATAGGTAAATCAATGCATTTTTCGAAAGATAGTGTGGTCTTAGACAAATGAATAGGTACAAAATGAATGCCTACGGTTGCTAAAGGTCAAGGTCATTTGGTGACCTTAGCCCAAGGTCACTCGGATTGCAGGTCCATTCATACCTAAAAATGCATTTTCTCTGAATCCATAGGGTCAATGTCGATTAAATTTTATATGCAGCCTTAGTGAAGTACTCATCACTGGCCATTCCAAGGCGGTTCTTCTGTCGCGGTTTATGTTTGCTATAATTCGTCTTTGAATGTGTGTATCGCTTATATATTTTTGTTTTGGGTAGCCAAATGGCCATTTTGTGGGAAAATAACTGTCCTTTTGGCTTTCCGCTAGTTATGTTTCCATTAAGGTCTTGTTATTTCAAGTTCGTATTTCTTTCCCTTTGGTGTCTCTGATGGGAAGGGTGGGTTAATTGTATCGATTCCTGATCACTGCCTTCACTTTTATTTAGGATAGTGAGGGAACAAAAATTGTTCAAATGGTCCAGGTCACGTGACCAAGATGGCCGCCATGCCCAAATAAGGTACAAACCTTCAGAAAAAAATTTGCCGAATCACTTGGTTCTTGAAACTTGGCATGTGGCATTGGGTGAATGAGTACTACAAAGTTTGCAAAAACAAATGACCCTTGGTTGACCTTGAACTAATTTATGCCAAGGAAAAATTTGGTTCCTTAGACTTTAAATGGGAAAATTAATGTAAAACAATGCATTTTTCGAAATATAATGTGGTCTATGACATAATTATTGTAATGAAATGAGAATTGGTATAAAATAAATGTCTGTGCATGCTAAAGGTCAAGGTCATTTGGTGACCTTGACCAAAGGTCACTTGGATTTCAGGTCAGTTCACATTTCAAAAAAAAAAAAAAACAAACATTTACTATCAAACCACTTAGCCCATTTCAGTTCAATTTCAAATGCAGCCTTCTGCCAGTTTGCACTATATGACCAATATGGCCGCCGTGCCCAAATATGTTAAAAACATTAAAAATTAAAAAAAATCTTCTTTTCCAGAATCGGTGAGCACATTGTCTTGAATCTTTGTATATATCATCAGTTGCATTGCTTCTACCAAATTTGCAAAAACGATGACCATGTTTACCTGTTTTACGCCATGGTCAAATTTGGTTCCCTAGGCTTTTAAATGGGAAAAAGGTAAAGCAATGCATTCTTTACAAAACATATTGTGGTCTATGACATGAGACTAGATACAAAATTAATGTCTATGAATGCTAAAGGTCAAGGTCATATGGTGAACACCGTCCAAGGTCAGTAAAATTGCAGGTCCGGTGATATCTCAAAAAATACCCATTTTGCTTTAGCTGCAACATTCTCTTTATTCAACTAAAACTGATTTTCTTATTGTCAGATCAAAAGATTTCGATTTAGCTCTATGTCTCCGATGGCAAGAATGTACAGTGATTGTCACAAAGCACTTTGGAGACAAGTCAATCATGTTTGACAGTAAGTAAAACAACTTTGCTTCTGGGACCTAAAATCGGTACAGCACATGATGTAAATTTGAACATGTATAATCATTGACCAATCAATGATCATCAGTGACAAGTGGGTGGACTCTTGATCTAGTTTGGTGGGCCTTGTGATGGTGAAAAATATATAAGTTCATGTGTTTGATCTTTATATAAAAAGAAACATTTTACAGCAGTGCCAGAATTAGAATGTTGCAGCTAAAACACAATTTGTAGTACATTGTCTGTACAATCTGTACATTGTGAAATCACCGGGCCAATTTCATTTACATTTTACATGCAGCCTTAGGACAGTGAAAGAACAAAAAATTGTCCAAATGGTCCAGGTCACATGACCAAGATACCCGCCATGCCCGAATAAGGTAAAAACCTTAAAACCTTCATCTCCCGAACCACTTGGCTGATTGTCTTTAAACTTAGTATCTAGCATTGGGTGACTGAGTGCTACAAGTTTGAAAAGACTGACCCTAGGTTGACCTTGACCTATTTTAAGCCAAGGTCAAATTTGGTCCCTTAGACTTTTAAATGGGAAAAAGTAAAACAGTGCATTTTCATAAAATAATGTGGTCTATGACATGAGAATAGGTACAAAATAAATGTCTGTGAATGCTAAAGGCCAAGGTCCCTTCGTGACAATTCAAGATACATTTTCTCTGAAACCACATTCAATTTCCTTTAAAATATGCGGCATTTGGACATTTTCTCTGAAACCACATTCAATTTCCTTTAAAATATGCGGCATTAGGACATTTTCTCTGAAACCGTAGTCAATTTACTTTAAAATATGCGGCATTAGGACAGTAAGGGGATGCATTTTTTCCAATGGTCTAGGTCACATGATCAAGATGGCCGCAATGTCCAAATATGGTAAACACCATAAAAATCTTTTTTTTTTTTTTTTCTCGTGAACCAATGTGCCGACTGCATTGAAGCTTGATTTGTAGCATTGGTGACTATGTACTACCAGATTTGCAAAATGATGATCCCAGATTGACATTGATATGCTTCACACAAAAGTCAAATATGGTTCCCTAATCGTTGGAGAAAGGGTAAACAGTGCATTTTTCGAAAAAATCTTGTGGTCTACGACTTGAGAAGAGGTATAAGATGAAACTTGAATGCTTAAGGTTAAGGTCATTTGGTGACCTTGGCCCAATGCTGCATTGATTGCAGGTCCGTCGACATTTCAAAATACTTTTTCTCTGAAATCACTGAGCTTATTTTATTCAAATTTATATGCAGCCTTCTGACAGTGAGCGAACAAAAATTGTTCAAATGGTCCGTGTCACATGACCAAGATGACCTCCATGCCAAAATTATAACAAAAACTTTAAAAATTTTCTCCTCCACTTGGCTGATTGCCTTCAAACTTGGTTTGTAGCATGCGGTGACTGAGTATAGCATAGTTCGCAATAATGAAGACCCTAGGTTGACCTTAACTTACTTTATGGCGAGGTCAAATATGGTTCTTTCGGCTTTTCTATGGGGAACAATGCATTTTATAACTATTGTGGTCTATGGCATGAGAGAGTAAGTACAAAACGAATGTCTATGAATGCCAATGGTCAAGGTCATTCAAAGTTCATTTGACTTGCAGGTCCATTTACAGGCCCAATTGTCTTGAAACGTGGTATGTAGCATTGGGTGACCCAGTACTTTTCAAATTATATTTTATATATGAACACAAGTCTTTTCAAACTCCGATGAAGTACCTTTGAATTAATCTCTTTGCATCAAGTTAGTTTGACAGGCAAATGCCATTCATCAAAGAATTCTAAAACTGCATCAACCAATGTACATTGATTGGTCCCTTTCTCACAAGCACTTTTTCCATTTTAGGTCTGATTGACATTTGTATATCACTATGTGTTTTGAATTTATTCTTGGCTGGCAGTTGATTGACATGATGTTAAGATATTTTGAAGATGAAATGAGGCTCAACAAAGTTTGAACAGATTTGTGTCCACAGGTATACAGCCATCTTGACAATGGATGAACGAAAGTTAGATCAAATGGTCAAGGTCTAATGACCAAAATGGCTGCCATGGCCAAATATTAAAAACTTAAAAAAAAAAAAAAAAAATCTTCTCAAGAACCTCTGAGCTGATTTCTTGAACGTTTGTGTGCAGCTTCAAATGACTGTGTACTACAATATTTTATAAATACTGACCCAAGGTTTACTTTGACCTATTTATCAGTACCGAAAATCAAAGTTACTCAGATGAGGGGAAAAGGGACTAAATAATTCTCTGGGCTCAGGGAAGTGATTAGGACCTTATGGTCATAGGACCGCACGCTCCTCTTGTTAAATAGGAGGTTGGGTAATAAATTTCCATACTGCCCGTAGTCAAGTTCATATTGCCCGCAGATAAGCAGTCTCTTGTCGTGCGTATCGACTGAAAGAACGAAAAAAAAAGAATATATGCAAAGGCCATAAAGCGCATTTCATGCTAGCAAATATGACCTACTTGCAATCTTATGCTAGGTTCCCACTGTCGTGCGATCCGTTACGAACGCCACGATTGGCCATTCGTAGCTGGTCGTGGAATATTCTTTGAAAGTTCAGGTTTGGATACGAGGTGATGAGAGTCGATACGTTCTGGTACGATTCGTTGCGCTCGGATGCAATCCAATCGCGATTTGTCAATTTCAGGTATCACGATCAGCCACGGTCTGCTCTCACGTTCAGATACGATCAAATGCGTTCCGATAGGATTGTTGAGATCGAGTCTACGACTTGGTCTCGATCTGAAACGATCATCACGATCGAGTACCCCGAATTGGGACGATCTGATACGTGCAGATACGTTCTGATACGCTCATCACGAGCCGATGCGCTCCGTTACGATAGCATACGACTGTCGTCTCGATGTTTTTCACGATCATGATCAAGGGCGATCACGATTTGAGCTACGACTTGACCCCGGCTGGTATATATACAGCCGGACTTACCATGGACTTAATTGTTTATTGAACTTTTACAGCATAAACACTGATCCACAACCATTGATGATGGTAGGAGCTGCGGATGATGACAATGTGGCAATTTCTCGGGCTGGAATAGTTCAGGCTTGCCTTTTCTATTCTTAGCTTCCATTACCCTTGGATGGCAACTTTCAAAGGCTTTAAAAATACTAGCAAAGGCCTGTATAAACCAGAGATTGCAGGATCGATCCCTTGCTTTTTCCAGACTTTCGAATGAGTCTATAAACCGAGGTTCCGTCTCCGTATGACCTTAGTTATTGTTGGGACGTAAACTGATATACACTCACTCACTCACTCATGAGCAAATCGCTGAATGAGTCGCATTAAATCTTGAGAACTCGTAATAGATCGTGAACGTTCGTATAAACACGTAGCCTACCCGTATCTAATCGCATTTACTCGTATCATCTCGTATCTGATCACGAGTCAGTCGTGACAGGTCTTGAGCAATGGGACCCGACAGAGCGTAACAAATCGTGACAGATCGTGTAAGATCGCAACACATCTCAACAGAACGCGGTGTTTGTTTTGTCCAAGATTGGCCCGATCACCGCGATTTGGAAGCACGATTAGATGCGATCCGTCGCGCTTTGTTACGATGCAACACGATGTGATACGATGATCCCGATTTGACAATCGATCGTGTTGATCGTGGAAAAATTTTGAACCGTTCAAAAATTGTCTACGATTAACACGATTGCCACGACTGAACTCAAGATCTGATAAGATCTGATAGGATCACCGTGATTAGCCCACGATTAAGAACACGATTGCAATCGTGGCGCGAATCGTGATAGTGGGAACATAGCATTAGATATTCCAATTGTCGTGCGATCCGTTACGACCACCACGATTGGTCATTCGTAGCTGGTTGTGGAATGTTCTCTGAAATTTCAGGTTTGGATACGAGGTGATGAGAGTTGATACGTTCTGATACGATTTGTTATGCTCGGAGGCGATCCTATCACGATTTGTCAATTTCAGGTGTCACGATCAGTCACGGTCTGCTCTCTCGTTCAGATCATATGCGTTCCGATGGGATTGTTGCGATCGAGTCTACGATTAAGTCTCGATCTGACATGATCATCGCGATCGGGTTCCCCGAATCGGGATAATCTGACACGAGCAGATTCGTTCCGATACGTTCGGCACGAATCGATGCGCTCCTTTACGATAGCATACGATTGCGGTCTCGATGTTTTTAAAGGTCATGATCGAGGACCATTGCATGATAACTTCAGGTGTATTTTGAAAGAAATAAACGAACACTTCGGAAAAATGGCGTTCTGCGTTTGGAAACGTCAATGTATTTTAAATGACGTCACTTCAACCAACGTTAACGTCATCTTGGCTTTGGCGCCATTGGGCGTGGTTTTTCAACTTGTAGAAAGATATAGGGCGCCGTTTTACTGTTTATTCCCTATTAATAGATATCCATAGTCATTCATGGATATCCATAGATTGAACTAGTGATATCCATAATTCGAATATGAATACCAATAATTATTTATGGATATCAATTCTTATTTATGGATATCCATAATTCGAACTAATGATATCCATACATCGATCTGAATTAATGATATCCATAAACCGAATTATGGATATCCATTATTCGACATATGGAAATCTATAATACGAATTATGAATATCCATTATTCGGCTGATTTATGGATATCATTAATTCGATTATGGATATCAATAAATCGGTTCATGGCTATCCATAATTTATAGATATCATTATTTCAGATCGATTTGTGGGTGTCTATAATTCGAATCATCACGAAAACACGCCTATATAACTTTGACCCCTTTAAACCCCACTTTTATAAAGTAAAACTGTGGTTCAAGGGGTAGATATTATTTTTCTTATTTCTACCGAAAAACTTGGATTGTGGGTACTCATTAGAACTGCCTCGTTGAGGCGGTTCTAATTAGTACCAACAATCTATGTTTTGAGCAGAAATACGAAAATTTCAGATTTTTTTTGTGCAAATTTTCATATTTTGGTTATAAAATTTTCTATATATCTGAATGGGCATGTTTTCGTAATGTATGGATATCATTAATACAAATTATGGATATCATTAATTGAACCCATTTATGGATATCACTAATTCGAATTATGGATATCAATTATTCGTCTTTGCAAATAAAAACAATAATTCTAACAGGGGTCACCTATATAGCCAATAGAAAAATCTGGTGATATATTGAGAGCACGACGTGAAGAGCAACTCTTTAATTCCGTTTCATGACGTTATTCATTGTTACCTTGACGTTAGGATGGAGTAACGTTGTTTTCTTTTATCAGTGAGTTATGAATGTCAGTTATATTGGCTGGATTCCTTTAAACAATGGCGGAAGATAGGGCGAAGCTGAAGGAATCAATACCATTTTCGTCGACTTTTAGTGTATTAGAATCGAAATAGATCAGCTCTAGCGCCGTGATTTATTGAGAGATAAATCACTGACGGTCAATTGTAAGTAGACAAATCACTCGCGCTACGCGCTCGTGATTTGACTAACTTTACAACTGACCTTCAAAACAGTGATATATCAGTCCATTAATCACTGATAGAGCTGATTGTTTTCTTAAGTAATGGCTGAAAACAAAGGCTATGGCGGCGAATTAGGTATATCCATAATTCAAGTTATGGATATCATTAATTCAGCCCGATTTATAGATACCTATAATTTAATTTATGGATATCCATAATTCGATTTACTGATATCCATAAATCAGCGGAATAATAGATATCCATATTTTGATTTATTGATATCGAGGTTAATCGAATTGCGGATATCATTAATTCAGCAGATTTACAGATATCCATTATTTCCATTTGTGATATCCATAAATCAGCGGAATAATGGATATCCATGTTTTGATTTATTGATATCCATAATTCGAATTATGGATATCTATAAATATCGATTAAATAGTTAAACGGCGCCCCATAGGAAGACAATACATGTATTTTCCATTTCAAACCACTTTAAAACTTTAGTTCAGATTTCTTTGCCAGGCAATCCTGCATTCTTGTAGACAGTTAAGTTTTGGGTAATTGACTTTAAACAGCCAAGTACCCGGTTCCGGATCAGTCACGCGTCATCGAGTGTTGTAGACTATACAGTTGTTTTTCTGTTCAGAACGTTTGGTACCATTTCATAGAAAAATTTGTTTCCCTCTACAAAATGCACATAATCATTTTTACTAATCCCATTCGGGTGACTCACAGATTGACAATTGTACACAAGGTTGGAATAGGCGTGTAATGTCCACAACTCTAGATGCCATGGTACTCCAGTTATCTCCCCTGACAGTATTTCCTTGTGACCACCTTGTGGTCACTTTAACTCCAATACCCTTTGAGATATATTGGTGGTACGTGGTACAATTATACATGAGGTCGGGTAGGCGTGTCTTGCGCTTGAAACTACAACTGTAGGTGCCACGGTATATGACTTATCTCCCCTGAAAATATTTCCTTGTGATCACCTTGTGATCGCCTTAACTACAATACCCTTTGAGCTGTAATGATGACACTTGCTACCATTAAAGGTGTGTCATGTTCAAGAACTACAACTAGTTATGCCATGGTATTCCAGTTATTTCCCCTGACAGTATTTCTTTGTGGTGACATTGTGATCGCCTTATCTCCAATACCTTTTGAGATGTACTGATGATACTTAGCATAATTATACATGAGATTCAGTAGACATGGCATGCGAAAGAACAGGTGCCATGGCATAAGGGTCATCTCCCCTGGCAGTATTTCTCTGTTAACGCTGTAACTCCAGTACCGTTTGAGATGTATTGATGATACTTGCTACAATTATACATGAGGTCGAGTAGGCACATCATGTGCAAGAATCGCAACTCTGGGTGTCATGGTGTTTGAGCTATCTCCACTCAAAGTATTTCCTTGTGATCACCTTGGGATCGCCGTAAAACCAATACCATTTGAGATATATTGATTAGTACGTTGTACATTTATACATAAGGTTATTAGGCGTGTTATGCATAAGAACCGTGTGATACAACGCATAATGTAGTAATGTAGTAATTTCTTCATTTTGATTTTTTTTACTACATTATGCGTTGGCATAGTCGACGCGAAATGAAGTAAAAAAATTATTTCATTTCGCGTTGATATGCACCATATCGACGCATAATGAAGTAATGATGGTAGAACATAGCTGTCTTCGAAAAGACTTAGGAAGCAATACAGTTAAATTCCTACAATTTAGACCACATTTGAGACGGTTCAAAAGTGGTCTTTAAGACCACAGTTGAACAGTCCAAAAGACGGTCTTCCACAAAAGCACACTGAAGGTCAAAATCACAAAGAAAATGTAGCTTTAACCTTCCAAATATGCTTTAAAAACAAAATTTGTATTAATTTTAGGTGGTCTTAATAGTGGAATTTCATTGTATTTGATTAAGCCAGTAGAATTAAAATCGTACGCCTTGCGCTATTTTGGTCTCATGCCTGATGTCTTTCCCTCATTTGTGTTTTAAGGCTCAACACAGCAGACAGACAGACAGACAGACAGACAGACAGAATGGACAAAAACTATATACCCCCTTGCATACTTCGTATGCCGGGGGTATAAATAGATGGGCTGCACGATGCTTCCACGCAGAGCTGATACCGCCCGTACATGAGTCCTCGTAATCTGCTTAGAAGGTCTAAGCCTGTCCAGGAAAACTGCTGCGAGTCGGCCCATCCATGCATATAAACCCTATTGCTTTTAATTGGACGGCAGCGATTGAGATGTCATTTCATCTCAATATCGGGTAAAAGTCCCATAAAATTTGAAGCAATGTCTCCAAAATGACCTAAATAGTCTTGACGGGAACGTTAAACCTCAAATCAAACAAACAAACTGTTGACGCATAATGAAGTAAAATTAAGTATGCCACCCATCGCCGCAAAATGAAATAATTCTTTCATTTTGCTCAAACCTCTTAGTATCGACGCATAATGAAGTAAAAACGACATTTTATTTCATTTCGCGTCGACTATGCCAACGCATAATGTAGTAAAAATTTCAAAATGAAGAAATTACTACATTACTACATTATGCGTTGTAACAACCGTGCAATGGTATCGGACAATATTTTCTTGTGCTCTATATAACTCCAATACCCTTTGAAATATATCGATTATACTTGGTACAATTATACATGACGCAGACTATGTGTGCCACAACCCTAGGTGCCATAGTATTTGAATTATCTCCTCTGACAGTAGTCCTTTGTGATCACCTTGTGATCGCAGTCAATTCAGTACCCTTTGAGATACATGTACATGTATATATTGATGGTACCTTGTACATTTATACATGAAGTTGAGTAGCCAAACCCAGGTTGAAATAATAGAGTTCTCATGAATACAAAATCAGGTACGAGGACTGTTCAAATATGAATGCAAGTAGAACGTTTTCTCATGCACTAATGCGAAAATCACCTGGAAATAAATATCACAGCGTAGAAAAACATTTTACCTATACATTGATACCAAACCTGTGAAAATCCGTCCACTTTAGCTATGTATATCGTTCGATAAACACTGTCTACTTTTGTATACTAATACAAAACATGGTTGGAAGAACGTCAGAGTACGCCGTTGAAATACGGTCCTATATTATGAATCGTTGTATTCTTGGTATACGGTGAAAAGACATTTTTGATGAAATATGTTCGGTTTATGGGCATAATGAAATGTCTTTTCCGACAGTTTTTCGTTGGTGTAAGAAATTCAGCTGTGGGCTAGGCTCAACAGAAGATGCACCACATGATCGTCGGCCGAAAAGAGCAACATCTGCCAAGATGGTTGCTAGAGTGAAAGAAATAGTTGCTACCGATGCACGATACACCACTAGGCAAATAGCTAGTGTGGTTGGCATCTCATTAGGAGCAGCTCATACAATTCTGAAACGGGATTTGAAAATGAGAAAGATCTGTGCTAGATGGATTCCCCATCTGTTGAGAGATGAGCAGAAAAAGACACGCGTTCAGTGCGCCAAGAAGTTGCTTAAAAAGTTTCCAAATTACAATGCACGGTCTTTCGCTAATGTCGTCACAGGTGACGAGACATGGGTTCACTTTTTTGAGCCAAAACGAAAGATTCAGAACAAAATATGGGCAACAAAGTATTGCAAAAGACCATGCATTGCAAAGCGGACCATGAGCGTCAAGAAGGTAATGTATGCCATATTCTTTTCAAATCAGGGTCCTGCTATTCAGGTCGTTGTGCCTAAAGGCAAATCTGTAAATGCGAAAGTTTACAAGAATTAAGTTCTTCGAAAATTGAAGAAATATTTCAAAGAACGAAGACCCGCAACTGGTTTGGCCAATGTCAGATTGCTACATGACAATGCGTCATCGCATAAGGTGTTCATTGTGCAAGACTATCTGAAGCAGGAAAAGGTTGCTGAACTCCCTCAACACCCCCCCCCCCCCCCCACCCCGTATTCCCCTGACCTTGCCCCGTGTGACTTTTTTTTTGTTCCTGCGGCTGAAAAAATACCTTTCTGGTCGAAAATTTGTACAGCGCAAACACCTCGGTTCTGCAATATTCCAGTGCCTTCATAGTATACCTCGAAAAGACTACCAAAATGCATTCAATTATTGGATCAGAAGACTTAAAGTTTCCATATCTGTTAAAGGGGAATACTTTTAGGGGACAAAATAAATTTTTCATCGAAATCTATCACGGAATCATGTGCTTAGTTGCCTTCATATTTGAACAGTCCTCGTAATTTAAGAAGCAAAGAGCCAATACAGTAATTGCCAGCGTATGCTCATATGCCTCTGACGTTCGGATGCATTCAGTATTACAGTACTCTGCCAATGTTCAGAAAATGTCCTTAATGTCATTTGGGCATTGAAACACAAAACTTATACAATTTCTTGCCGGTCTTGCTGATACTTTGCAGCTCTATACTTGAGGATTAGCTTGTGATTTTAGCTCCCCTAACCCAAAGGTTCCGGGGGAGCTTATAAGATGGTAGGCCTCCGTCATCCACCATTTTCAAAAGACTTCTTCTCTGAAACCACTAGGCCAATTTCCATTTAATTTCATATGAAGCCCCCCCCCCCCCCCCCGGCAATTGGGGAACAAAAGCTTGTAAGTATGGTCCAGGTCACATGACCAGGATGGCCGCCATGCCCAAATGTGGTAAAAACCTTAAAAAATATTCTTCCCCAGAACCACTTGGCCGATTTTCTTGAAACTTGGTATATAGCATCGGGTCACGGAGTACTACCAAGTTATATGATATGTGATATGAGAATAGGCAAAAAAGAATGTATATGAATGCTTAGAGTCAAGGTCATTCGGTGACCTTGGCCCAAGGTCACTTGTATTGCAGGTCCATTGACATATTAGAATACAATTTCTCTAACACCACTGGGCCTATTTCATTTTAATTTTATATACAGCCTTAGGACAGTAAGGGAACAAAATTTATTCGGACGGTCCAGGTCATATGACCAAGATGGCCGCCATGCCCAAATATGGTAAACACCTTAAAAAAATTCTTCTCCAGACACACTGGGCCGATTGTCTTGAAACTTGGTATGTAGCACCGGGTGACTGACTACTAGCAAGTTAGTAAAAATGATAACTGCATATTGACCTTGACCTATTTTACGCCCGGGTCAAATTTGGCTCCATAGGCTTTTCAATCGGAAATAGGTTAACCAATGCATTTTACGTTAAATAATATATGAGAATAGTAAAAAAAATGTATAAGGATGCTTAAGGTCAAAGTCATTCGGTGACCTTGGCCCAAGGTGACTTCTATTGCAGGTCTATTGGCATAACAGAATACATTTTCTCCGAAACCACTGGGCCAATTTCATTTAAATTTTACATGCAGGCTAAGAAGGTAAGGGAACAAAAAATGATTCAAATGTTCCAGGTCACATGACCAAGATGGCATGCCCGAATATGGTAAAAACCTTAAAAAAATCATCTTCTCTAGAACCACTGGGCCAATTGTCTTACAACTTGGAATTTAGCATTGTGTTAATTAGTACTACCAAATATGCAAAAATGATGACCCTAGGTTGACCTTGACCTATTTTATGGCAAGGTCAAATTTGGCTCCTTTGGCTTTTCAATGAAAAATAGGTAAATCAATGCATTTTTTTTTTTAAAAATGTGGTCTGTGATATGAGAATAGGAAAAAATGATTAATGTCTATGAATTATTAGGGTCAAGGTCATTCAGTAGCCTTGGCCCAATGTCACTTGTATTGCAGGACTATTGACATATTAGAATACATTTTCTCTTACACTACTGGACTAATTTTATTTAAATTTTATATGCAACCTTAGGACAGTAAGGGAACAAAAATTTATTCGGATGGTCATGGTCACATGATCAAGATGGCCGCCATGCCCAAATATGGTAAAAACCTTAAAAATCACCTTCTCCAAAACCACTGGGCCGATTGTCTTGAAACTTGGTATGTAACATCGGGTGACTGAGTACTACCAAAGTTGCAAAAATGATAACCGTAGATTGACCGACCATGACCTATTTTAACGCCAAGGTCGAATTTGGCTCCTAAGGCTTTCCAATGAGAAATAGGTAAATTAACCCATTGTATACTAGTAGACTCTTCCATTGCTTATGTTGGACAAGTACATTTGTCATATAAGGGATAACAGACATATATTTTTATTGTTTATCTCGAAAACAGTAGAAAACTCTGTTCCGGGCTGATTAGAAAAAGTAGAAACTCGTTTCATAGTTAATCAGGATTACAGTAGAAAACTTTGATTAATGTTTATCTCGAAAGCAATAGAAAAATCTGTTCAGTGTTGAACAGGAAAAGTTTGAAACTTTGTTGAAGATAATTCAGGAAAACAGTAGAAGTTCTGTCCAGAGTTAATCAGGAAAACAATAGAAAATTCTGTTCAGGATAAATCAGGAAAACGGTAGAAAATCCAGTTCAGAATTGATCTGGAAAACAGTTACAAAACACTGTTTGGAGTTGATCTAAAAACAAACAGTACAAAACGTTATTCGGAGTTGTTCCGGAAAACAGCAGAAAAATTTGTTCAGAGTTGTTCAGGAAAACACTGCAAAATTCTGTCCCGAAATGAGAACAGAATAAAACTCTCTGTTCATAGGGTTGATTTGGTAAAAAATATAAAACTCCGTTCAGAACTTATCAGGAAAACGGTAGAAAATTCTGTTAAGAATGAAACAGAAAAAAAACATGGTAGAAACCCCTGTTTAGAATTGATCTGGAAAACAGGACAAAATAGAAGTAGAGGCAATGATCAGAAATCGATACAATTAACCAACAGCTCCCATCAGAGACAACAAAGGGAAAGAAACACAAACATGAAGCAACAGACCCCAACGGAAACACCAACAGCGGAAAGACAAAAAGACAGTTACTTTCTTTCCCACAAAATGGTCAAAAGGCTATCCAAAATAAAATAATATAAGCGACACAAACACCCAAAGACAAACCATAACAAAAATAAACCGCGATAGAAGAACACCCTTGGAACGGTCGGCGGAAACGAATTCCACTGGGGGGCTTAAATCGATTTTACGTGGCCACAATCCTCGCCCTAACTTCCGTCGCGTTTAAGACAACTAATTTGTTCAGTCCGTATGAAGGCCTCCTTACTCATCAGTGCAACATCTCCGTGAACACAAAAATCAAACAACCACAGAGATGAAACAACGATGAGGACTCGACAGCAAGAAACAACAGAAATGCTGGACCAAAAGAAAACCAGCAGTTAGACTCGAATGGGCCCGACCAGAGACAGGAGCATAAGCTGTTTTAGGAGTTGAACCGGAGAACAGCAGAAAAATCTGTTCACAGTCGATCAGGGAAATACTGCAAAACTATGTTCGGAAATGAAAACAGAGGCAAACACTCTGTTCATAGGTTGATAAGGGAAAACTGTAGAAAAAAAAACTGTGCAGAGTTGGTCAGGGAATACCGCATTAACCTCTATTCATCCGCAAAAACAGTAGAAAATCCTGACAAATCAAGTAAGTAATAGTAGTGAAGGCAATGATCAGGAATCGATACAATTAACCAACAACTCCCATCATGCAGAGACACCAAAGGAAAAGAAGCACAAACATGAAACAGCTAGACCTTAATGGAAACATCAATAGCAGAAAGCCAAAAGGACAGTTACTTTTCCACAAAATGGCCAGTTGGCTATCCAAAACAAAAATATAAGCGATACACACACTCAAAGACAAACCATAACAAAAATAATCCGCGAAAGAAGAAAGTTGAAATCTCTGCTCAGATTTGGTCAGGAAAAACTACATCAAACTATGTTCATCCGGAAAACAGTAGAAAACTAACTCCATTGTACCAACCAATTTGACCTTGATGTAAAATAGGCCACAGTCAACCTAGTGTCATCATTGTTTCAAACTTGCTAACACTCAGTCACCCAATGCTACATGCCAAGTTTCAGGACAATCGGCTTTTTGGTTCTGGAGAAGAAGCTTTTTACCATATTCAGGCATAGGGCCTTCTTGGTCATGTGACCCGGAACATTTGAATAATTTTTTGTTCCTTTACAGTCCTTAGGCTGCATGTAAAATTTAAATGAAGATGACCCAGTGGTTTAGAAAAAATGTATTCTAATTATGTCAATGTACCTGCAATACAAGTGAACTTGGGCCAAGGTCACCAAATGACATTGACCTTAAGCATTCATAGACATTCAATTTTTATTTATTCTTATAACATAAATCACAATACTTTTCAAAAAATGTATTGATTAGCCTATTTCCCATTGGAAAGTCTATGGTCAAATTTGACCTTGGTGTAAAATAGGTCAAGGTCAACCTTGGTCATCATTTTTGCAAACTTGGTAGTACTCAGTCACCCTATGCTACATACCAAGATTCAAGACATTTGGTCCAGTGGTTCTGGAGAAGAATGTTTTTTAATGTTTTTACCATAATTGGGCATGGCAAACATCTTGCTCATGTGACCTGGACCGTCCAAATAATTTTTTGTTCTCGAAGTGTCATAAGAATGCAAATAATATTCAAATGGCCAAATGGTGTTAGAGAGAAAATGTATTCTACTATGTAAATGGACCTGTTATACGAGTGACCTTGGGCCAAGGTCACCAGATGACCTTGACCCTAAGCATTCATAGGCATTCATTTTTAACCTATTCTCATATCACAGACCACAATATTTTTTCGAAAAATGCATCGATTTACCTATTTCCCATTAAAAAGCCAAAGGAGCCAAATTCCACCTTGGCGTATAATAGGTCAAGGCCAGCCTTGGGTCATTATTTCTGTAAACTTGGTAGTACTCAGTCACCCGATGCTGCATAGAAAGTTTCAAGACAATCGGCCCAGTGGTTCTAGAGCAGAAGATTTTATAAGGTTTTTACCATATTTCGGCATGGTGGCCATCATGGTCATGTGACCTAGACCGACCAAATAACTTTTTGTTCATTAAGTGTCTTAAGGCTGCATATAAAATTTTAATGAAATTGGCCCATCGGTGTTAGAGAAATAGTATTCTAATATGTAAACAGACCTGCAATAAAAGTAACCTTAGGCCAAGGTCACTGAATGACCTTGGCCCTTAACATTCACAGGCATTCATTTTTTACCCATTCTCATATAACAGATTTTTCGAAAACTGCATTGATTTACCTATTCCTCACTGAAGAGCATAAGGAGCAAAATTTGGACTTGGCGTAAAATAGGTCAAGGTCAACCTAGGGTCATCATTGTTTTAAACTTGGTAATACTAAGTCACCCAATGCTACAAACCAAGTTTCAAGACAATCGGCCAAGTGGTTCTGGAGATTTTTTTAAGGTTTTTACCATATTTGGACATGGCGGCCATCTTGGTCATGTGACATGGACCATCCAAATATTTTTCCCTCAATAGCCTAAGGCTGGATATATAATTTAAATGAAATTGGCCCAAGTACCAACATCCAAATGAGGCGCGTCTAACGAGTACCAACAATACATGATTTGGAGCAGAAATACGAAAAATATGTATATCATTGTAAACCCTAGATTTCTCTACATAAAGTTGGTTTTACAACTCTATTCAGAGTTGATCTGGAAAACGGTAGAAAACTCTGTTCAGGGATGTTCAGAAAAGAAATAGACAATTCTGTTAGGAGTTAATCGAGAAAACAGTAGAAATAGAAGTGAAGGCAATGATCAGGAATCGATACAATTAACCCACAGCTCCCATCAGAGACACTGTTGGGAAAGAAACACAAACATACAACAACTAGAACCTAATGGAAATATCAATAACGGAAAGCAAAAAGGACAGTTACTTTCCAACAAAATGGTACATTGGCTATCCAAAACAAAATAATGTAAGCGAAGCACACACTCAAAGCCAAACCATAACAAAAATAAGCCGCCTTGGGGGGGGGGGGGGGGGGGGGGGGGGGCTTTAAAAGATTAACGCAGCTGCAATCCTTGCCCTTACTTTCTTCGCGATTTAGACAAATAATTTGTTCAGTTCGAAGGTCTCCTATCTCACCAGTGCAACATCCCTGAGACAACCACATAGATGAAACAAAGGTGAGGACTCAACAGCAAGAAACCGCTGAAATGCTGGAGCAAAAGGAAACCAACAGTTAGACTCGGACTCGTATGGGCCCGGCCAGAGACAGAGCGTCAGGCACCAACCAGCATTACATAAAATAAGATTCTCTCTTATTCTCAGCAAGCCTTTACGCTGGAACCGTCATAGAATCTGAGACCTGACCCACCGGCGTGCAATTAAAGAGGGAAGCAAAGTTGTCAATCGTGATTGGGTTAACTACCATGCATGAATCATGAAAACATTTTTTGTTTTACCCAATCTTTTGATATCGAAGAATGATTTTACGAAATTGGGTGCCGAAGTCATTGCAATTATATGTTTTCGTGAAAGTATATGTGACGCGCCATGAGATTTTGTGCCCAAATGGGGCATTACGTCATTCCGAGAAAACGTGAATAAATCGCGACGTCATAGTTGACGTAGCTAATTTATGACGCACCTGTTGCTCATAATTTTTTAAACAAGAGCCTTTTATCATACTGTAAATTATAAAGTTTGCTTAGGATTTATAAGCAAAAATAACAGCCGTTTCTTGTTTTCATACTTGGAAGATATGACGAAAAACAATTTTGACTGGTAATATTAATTTTAGATAAATACATCTAGTTATAAATCGTATAAATTGTAACTGTGCCGTGTAGCGCAATCGGCAGAGCACCTGCCCTCCAAGTATGGGATCGCTGGTTCGAGTCCTGACCTGATCCTTTTTTTTTCAGCTTTTTTTTTCTTTCTTTTTAAATAAGAATTTTGCATTGTTGCGAGAATTGCATTCCTTTAACACCATATACATGATCACCAAAAGTTCAAAGTACGAAATTTTGGATCATAGTATTTCTCGTATAATTGTTCGTTTCAGGTTTGTTGGTTTGTATTGGAGTTTAAAGCCCAGTCAACCTTAACTAGGTCATTTTGTGCCGGTCAGTTCACCTGTCCACACTTTTCCTGGGTAGGCTAATACGTAAGTTATTAACTAGTACAGTGCACATTCTTTCGCCAGAAAGTGACAACTGCCCTTCTTGAATAAGGGGAAGGGAGAGAATGACCGTAGAAAAGATTTCATAATCAATCTTCACGCAAGAATGTTGCTGAACCCGGCAGGTATCAAACCTGCGTTCTCCTGATCAACTCTGATAGGCTAATTAATTTGCACTTTCGCACGGTTCGGTTCTAATAGATCCCTTGATTCAGTAGGTTTTATACAAAGGGTCCATGATGTCAACAACAGCAGATCTGGCATTACACATAAAGTCTTTCAAATCTAATTTGCCTATTTTATATCAAATAATTTGTTAACTAAATATCACACGAGTATGCCCCTCATTTCAGCAACTTCTATCCAGGTTTAATTCCTGATCAGCATGCAATAAGCTAGCGGTATAGTGGTCATCAATCCAAGCACATTGTAAGACCATATTGTGTCAAAATCAGCACCTTCATAAATGCGGACGGATAAGTTCATGAGAGCCTTTGGTGTAATCAAACAATAAATAATGTGTTGATTTCTTAAAGGAAAGCAGCGGAAATGTCATGCCCTTTGGCAAGACACTTTAACAAATGTTCGGCCCCCTCCCATCGGGGCTTGAAGAAATATATGGGCTGCGAGATGCTTCCACGATTCCAACCCGCACACGAGTACTGGTAAACCGCTTAGAGGATCTGCCCAGGCAAAGCGGTGCGAGTCGGACCGTCCATGCTGATAAACCCTATTGGTTTCATTGGGCGACAGGGCTTGAGATGTCATTTCATCTCAATGTCGGGTTAAAGTCCCACAAAATTGGAAGCAATGTCTCCAAAATGAACTTAACAGTGTTGACGGGGACGTTAAACCTAAAATCAATCAATCAATTTAATTAATGTTACTTTTGCACCTATCACTGGGAACATCGTATATATGTACACGTATATGCACATGTACACGTTTATGCAACACTTTCAATTCAAGGGTTGCACGAAAAGTTACTTTGAATTCTATACTTCCATAAGTTGGATGTATTGAGAATTGTAGGTTGGTAGAATGACGACTCCAGGCTAACAGATTTTAAAATCGAGATTTAGTCTTACACGAATATAACATAAAGTAATTACGGTCTGGCTTTGGTCACATGTGAGACACCAAACTATGCAACGGAAGGTCATTTTTTTCTCCGGGTACTCCAGTTTTCGCCCACCATTGATCAACGATCGGCTCGATATGTGAAATAATCTTGAAAAAACCGTAAGATCACCCCACCCACCAAATGAAAAAATGAAAGAAAAAAAGAATGGTACTGCCTGTCTTACCATTTACTTACGATTTAGAAAAAATAACCCGCAGCATTTAATTTACCAGTACTGAAATGTTCGGTTGTTTCAGCTTAACACTGAAGTACATACACCATGCAGCCTCGTATATTTCTCCAAGCCCTGATGGGTGAGGGAAAACAACACCAGTTTATGTATATGAATCAATTCAATAACTGCAAGTCAAGTATCATTTAAAGTCATTTGAATTATCCTCACTTTTAATGATTATATACGAAATAAATGTTTTGACTCTATATTAATGTGTTTGTTTCTGTTGCTGAAACTGCGAATACAGCTGCAACTGCATGTTTTGATGGGAATTAGTGTACTGGTCATGTTAGTTTATAAGTACTTTAATTTTGTTTGCATAAAGTATTACTGTAACTGCGGGGTTGCCTGTGTCAAATATTGCAATGTAATTTTACTCCGAAAATGAGATGACAGTTTTATTGTTCAGAGAAAAAGATAATTTAAGTTATAATTTTAAATAATGGCTGGCGGAATTCACTTTTACTAGGAATTCTCTATGACCCTGGAAGAGCCCACATATGTATTATAGCCGTGCAACCCTCTCTCGACCTTCTGGTTTATCGTGACAAGTGGTGCCCATACAATATTCAACAACATCTTCCTGTGTGGAATGGAATAACTGACTTGATTTTATGGCAAGGTTATACCTCATTATATTTAACTGATAGGCCCATGTGTCCCACAGAAGGACATTAATCTGTCGAAATTTTGGTATAGCAAGATTGTATCATGCATGATAGAAATGGTTCTTCCAAGTATAACAGATACCCTTATAACCCCAATTCTCTGTATAAAGCTTTTGTTTGTTTGTTTGTTTGTGTTATACAACCTTGTCAACACTATTTAGGTCATTTTGGAAACATTGATACCAATCTTATGGGACGTTTACCCCGCATTGAGAAAATACTACATATCAAACCCCCTGCATAAACAATCTGGTAGGGTTTATTTGCAGAACAACCTCGCTATAACTGCTTTGCCTGGGCAAGCTTAGACCTTTTTAGCGTTTTATAATATTGTGCTCATGTTACGTCAGGTAGGCACGATGTAGCCAGTTTATTTCTCCTAGCCCTGATGGTAGGTGGCGGTATGTAAAGTTTGTTTTGCAAGGATGTCCATGACAAGGAGGTGCTATTAGCTTTACATTTGTACAGTTTGCATACGCAATTGCACACATACTCACATAAGGATGTAAATGTCAACTTTACTTCATTCTGCGATTATAGATCCCAAATCATGATAATACTAGTAATATGTTGGTGGGTGGGGTAATCTGACAACATACTTATGAATTACATGTATGCCATTATTTAATGCAGATTAATGATTTATTTACAATACAAAATTTTGCTATAATTGCAATGATGTACATACAATTTTGTCAAAAAGTAAAGGATTGTGCGTAAATTTTCTGTGTTTTTATTATTATTATTATTATTATTAATTTTCATATGGAATTCATATTTTATTAGCCACCATGAAATCATTCATTCCACCACTATGACCTTGAATGTAGCAATGTGTGTTAAAAAGTCTGCTCCCAAAAGCCAGACTTTGCAGTTAAAGTAATTGGTACAGTCCAATCCTTGGCTATTTAGATGTACGTAGCATTCAAACAAATTGATGTTGGTGACATACATACATATAATGTAAGTAGGTGGGCTACTCTATATCCACCTATTTTAAATTTGTTGCCATGGCAACAGAATTCTTCCCAACAAATATATAACGAATGATTGCTACTGGGTGAATAAATAATTGTGTGAAAACATGATTTGCTGATATTTTGTTTTCTCTGAATGCTTATTGAGGCTTTGAAGTCAAGAATAACTAGCAAGTATACATCTAAAATGACTGAAAATGCAATTTTCGCATATTCAGGGTCAGTCTTTAAAGACCTATTTCTCGTATACCGCTCAATGTTTTCATCTGAAATTTCACATATGCACTTCAGTATTATAAAGCTATCAGAAAATGGCAAAAACTCATTTTTGGTCATGGACCCCATTTGGACCCAAAATCTCATGGCTGGTCACATATACTAAGTCACCATAAAATTCGGGTCCAAATAGACCCTTTTGCAGAAAAGATTTATGTCCAACATTGAATTTTGAAATTAAATCGGAATGACGTCTATAAAATTTTGAAAACATTTTGTGTCGTAAACGATAACCCTGATTAAGAAGTTTAGCAGTTAAAAATTTATTACGAGTGTTGAAGTCAGTTATATAACGAAATATAAACGCCGAACGAGGAACATAACCATCTAAGAAAGGAAAATTTACAATCCTAAAATCAAAACCATCGCGTTTATCATAAATTTTGCAAAAAACAAACCCATCTACAATAGATGTAAATAAAAAACGGGGCCTCGGTATCAGAAGAATTTGCTTCATTTCAATGAAGTTCTGGGGGATAAATATGACTGATCAAACTATCAAAAGAGGTATTGTCAATATTTAATAAATCATCCAAACATCTAGAAGTCGCGCTTAATGCGTCAATGATTTCAGATTGGCTTTCAACGGACATCATGAAGTCTCTTTAATAACATTACAAGAACAGATCAGCCACAAGGTTTGCGCAATTTCTACCCATCGGAATACCCACAACTTATCTAAATAACTTAAATAACTTAGCACCAAATCCTATGTTTGTTTGTTTGTTTGATTCGGGGTTTAACGTCTCCGTCAACACTGTACAGGTCATTTTGGAGACGTTGCTTTCAATTGTGTGGGACTTTTAACCGACATTGAGATGAAAAGACATCTCAAGCCCTGCAACACAATGAAACCAATAGGGCTTATAAGCAATGACGTTCCGACTCGCACCGGTTTGCCGGGGCATGCTTAGATCCTCTAAGCGGGTTGCCAGTACTCTTGTGCGGTCGATTTCAGCTCTGCGTGGAAGCATCATGCAGCCCATCTATTTCTACAAGTCCCGATGGGCGAAGGGCCGACCAAATCTTATGTCAATATTGTCAAGTCGAAAGGCGAGAGCTTCATACACTTTCTGACATGACCATAAAGTATAATTTTTATGCTCTTCAGCAGTGAAAAGCATTTCTTACATTACATGCAAGACAGAGGGAGTCTTCCCTATGAAAAGATTATAAAGTTTTTCTTTTATACGATTATGAGGAAATATAGTGTAAAGAGTGGTAAAATCATAAGTAGACAGACTTGTTTTCATTGCTCTTAAAGGAACTCATTTTTGATTATTAATTGAAGAACGAAAACGTCTGGGTTTCAATTTATTTAAAACTGCATTTGAACTTTTTATAGGCCAAACCATATTTCTCCTTGGCCTTTAAAAGACTTTGTTGTAATATTTAATCGCATGTTTTTATGGCAGTAAAGCATGAAGTTTTTCTTTCTAGTCTCAAAAGACTAACTTATTACCTCCTAAGCCTAAGACGTCTTTACGTCATCTTAAACTAGGTATTCAAGAATTTCATAAGAAGTTTGTACGCTAACAACGTCGTCATTGAGTGACGGCTCCACTATGTTAACACGCTTAAGCAGGAGATTGGTGGTACTAAGGCCTATAGCTGAAGAGAGAGCTATAGTAGATGAACATATTTGTCATTCAGCCACCAAGTTTGCTGTGTGTGTTACAGAAGGCCAAGGCAAGCTTCCTACGCTATACTGGTTACCAAAACTTCATAAAGGACCTTACAAAGCACGGTTTCTTGCAAATTCTAGCTCTTGCACTACCACTGAACTTTCTAAATTATTAACTTCCTGTCTAACTGCTATTAAAACGCATGTGATTGAATATTGTGATAAAGTCGAAATCTGTTTGGTCTATAAAAAAATCGAATGAGGTTTTAAATAAATTGAAATCAAGACGTTTTCGTGCTTCAAGTCTGTCTACTTGCGATTTTTTCACTCTCTACAGTACACTTCCTCATAATCTTATAAAAGAAAAGCTAAATGATTTAATTGAATGGGCTTTTCACAAGGAAGATTCTCTCTATCTTGCAGGTAATATCAGAAATGCATTTTTCAATTCTAAAGAGCATAAGAATTATACACTTTGGTCATGTCAGAAAGTGTGTGATACCCTCACCTTTCTACTTGACAATATCTATATTAGATTTGGTGCTAAGTTATTTAGACAAATTGTGGGTTTTCCGATGGGTACGAATTGCGCACCTCTTGTGGCTGATCTGTTCTTGTATTGTTATGAAAGAGACTTCATGTTGTCGCTTTCTATTGATAACCAATCTGAAATTATTGAAGCTTTTAGCTCTACTTCTAGATATTCAGATGATTTATTAAATACTGACAATACTTACTTAGATGGTTTGAACATTCAGATTTATCCCCCAGAACCTCAGTTAAACAAGGCAAATTGCTCTGATACCGAGGCCCCCTTTTTGGATTTACATTTATCTATTGTAGATGGATTTGTTTCTTGCAAAATTTATGATAAACGTGATGATTTGATTTCGAGATTATAAATTTTCCTTTTTGTGGACGGTGATGTTCCTCGTGCGACATCGTACGTGGTTTATATTTCGCAGTTAATTCGATTCGCTAGAGTGTCTAGTCATGTATCCGACTTCAACACTCGTAATAAATTATTAACCGCTAAACTTCTTAATCAGGGTTATCGGTATCATAAACTAATTAAATATGTTCTATAAAAGGGTTATCCTTTGGAAGCAAGGAATACACCACAGAAATGAAAAATATGGAGTGTACATGTTTTCTGGGCCAGACTAGCTAGTTTCGGCCAATTAGGCCTCATCAATGACCCTCAGATATTTTCAAAATTCCACAATGGAATCAATGATCCCAAACGACAAGAAAATATAATCTACACTATGATGTAGGGCAGGGGGACGTTTTACCGCCGCCACACATTCCCACACACCATCTGTAGTGAAGTTAAATATGTTCAATAAAAGGGTTATCCTTTGGAAGCAAGGAATACACCACAGAAATGAAAAATATGGAGTGTACATGTTTTCTGGGCCAGACTAGCTAGTTTCGGCCAATTAGGCCTCATCAGTGACCCTCAGATATTTTCAAAATTCCACAATGGAATCAATGATCCCAAAGGACAAGAAAATATAATCTACACTATGATGTAGGACAGGGAGACGTTTTACCGCCGCCACACATTCCCACACACCAGCTGTAGTGAAGTTAAATATGTTCTATAAAAGGGTTATCCTTTGGAAGCAAGGAATACACCACAGAAATGAAAAATATGGAGTGTACATGTTTTCTGGGCCAGACTAGCTAGTTTCGGCCAATTAGGCCTCATCAGTGACCCTCAGATATTTTCAAAATTCCACAATGGAATCAATGATCCCAAAGGACAAGAAAATATAATCTACACTATGATGTAGGGCAGGGAGACGTTTTACCGCCGCCACACATTCCCACACACCAGCTGTAGTGAAGTTAACTATGTTCTATAAAAGCCTTTTCTAAGTTTTATAGATGTCATTCTGATTTGCTTTCAAAATTCAATGTTGGACTTAAAACACTTCCAAGGCCTATCGGAACCCGAATTCTATGGTGACTAAGTGTATAAATTTAGAAAAATACATGCCTGTAATGACTTAAGTACCCAATTTCGTAAAATCGTTCGTCGATATATAAAGATTGGGTAAAACATTAATGTTATAAAACAGACTGCATGCATGGTGGTTAATCCAATCACGGTTGGCAACTTTGCTTCCCTCTCTGATTGCAAACCGGTGGGTCGGGTCTAAGATTATATGACGGTTCCAGCGTAAAAACATAAATGGAATTTTATTTTAGTAGTCTTTATGTTGTTTCGCGCCTGATCCTCCGTCTTTGGTCGGGCCCCTCGGAGTCTAACTGTTGATTTTCTTTTGCTCCAGCAATTCTGCTGTTGTATGCTGTCGAGTCCTCAACCTTGTTTCATCTCTGTAGTTTTTTTTATTTTTATGTTCTCGGAGATGTTACACTAATAAGTTAGGAAGCCTTCATGGGGACTAAACAAAATTAGTATATAGCGCGACAGAGGTAAGGGCGAGGATTGTGGCCATGAAACATCGATTTTGGCCCCCTAGTGGAATTCTTTCCACTGACCGTTCCAGGTCGGTTCTTCTGTGGCGGTTTGTCAATGTTGTTGATTGTTACTTACTGCGTGTATCACTTGTGTTTTTTTTATTTTGGATGGCCATTTGGCCATTTTTGGGAAAGTACCTGTCCTTACGGTCTTCGTTTTTTTGGGTTTCCATTGTGGTCTGGTCGCTTCGTGTTTGTGTTTCTTTCCCTTTGGTGTCTTTGATGGGTGGAGTAAGTTAATTGTATCGATTCCTGATTTTTGATTTACTTCTACTTTTAATAATTTGGAAAGTTCAGTGGTGGTACAAAAGCTTGAATTTTGCAATAAACCGTGCTTTGTATGGTCTTTTATGAAATTTAGGTAACTATCATAACGTAGGAAACTGGTAAGAAAAGGTCACTCAGTAAAGGCCACAATCCAAAAACGCAGCCGTCTCAATTCACCTATAGAAAGTGACAATGAGGCACACACAAAAAACAACGGCACAAAGCCAAATAGCAAATAAGACACTGCAAAAGAACGACCGCCTTGGGACGGTCAGTAGTAAAACTGCTTTGGGGAGGGGCTTCAACTCCGGAGTAAGCTTGTCTTGGTCTTCTGTATACATACAGCAATCTTGGTGTCTGAATGACAACTACAGCCCTCTCTCTCCGTCGTGATCAGGAAAAAAGCTAATCTGATCGTTATCGGCCCAGACTGTCCGAAACTATTTTCTCAGCCACAAAAGAACGTTACTGATCCAGAGGGGATTGCATCCGTGAACTTGTGATCACCATCCAGAAGCGCATCGACTCAGCCAACGAGGCCGGCAAAGGAATAGAAGGAAATAAGATCTACCGATGTCATTAACTTCGAAATTCTTACTTACTGTAGCTTAAACCTCCGGCGAAAGATAAAGTCTGCCTAAAGCTGGTGATTTAAGGCCTACTGGAGTTCCTTTTTGGCTGCATACAAACCGAGTAAACCGTTACTTGAATTGGTAACTTCATCCTGTACTCCGGTCTTGTTGTTCGTTTCAGCCAATCGGAGTATGGGTAATATGAAGTTAATGTATGTTAATTGGTGAAATTCTATGGTCTGGCTGGATTAGCATACATGTATATTACATAGGTTCATCAGATAATTAAACGCAACAACGTTATTATTTGTCGGATAACATCATGTCTTGAAAAGTACATGACCACACATGTGATAACATATGGTTGCAGGGCGTTGCATCGTGACTTCATCCATGACAACCCTATGTTTTTATATAAGGTATTTTCGGCGGTGGAGTCCGATTAAATATCAACACATTCGTGGGAAATATATTAAACGGAGCCACGGTTTATGAATTTCATATGAAGTCCCCACTCGTGTAAGGTCTTCTGCATGTCACATGACGTCGTTCGCATGTTAACTTTACTGTGTGCGAATGTATATGTAAATGGGTTTAATGGGTTCTTCTGTCGTGGTTTATTGGCTTGTCTTTGAGTACGGACTATCAAAATGTCTACTTGGCATCTGGGCTAACATTTACAGTCGCTCAGAATATAGAAAAATAACCTATTGTGATCCAAACTATTGGAAACGCATAAAACATCCATATCAAAAATGTATTTTTGGTTTAAACTTTATTTTATTTGCATAATACATGAAAAGTATACAAAACAGAATATAATACGATTACAGTACAATGACTATACAAATGGGATTCAGAAAAAAGTCAAATGACTTATTCGAATCTGTATCCCAAGTGTTTGCAATACTATTATATGTACAATCTTATTGTAATTGTCATTCAATAATTATGAAATTCCTCAAACTTTTGTAACTGTTTAAACATAAATATAACAGATAGTTAGAAGGGGCTCCACGGGGGTAGTGGAACATACTTGCATTTTTTGTAATAATTAAGAAGGCATTATGTTATGGACAACATTCAACAAAAAACCTGTAAAAAGCTGGATTTCATGCTGTTCGACATATGTATTTTTGTTGTTGGGTGAAAAAAAAGAGAAGTCATTTGCTACAAAATTACCTTTCAAAGTGGCCTATTTTTTTTTCATTATATTTTTACACCAACATATACCAAAATTTATGTACTAGCAACGACGAGAAGCAGTTTTTCCAAAACTGTCATGATAATATCATATCCATGCTTGTAAAACACCAAGCAATGCGTACTGCACAGTATTCATTGTCATCCATGTATACATGGTACGATTTAACACTGGTGTACCGCCCCCCCCCCCCCCCCCCCACCGGGGCTTGGAGAAATAGATTGGGCTGCACGATGCTTCCACGCAGAGCTGATACCGACCCCACATGAGTACTGGTAATCTGCTTAGGTCTAAGCCTACCCAGGAAAATTACTGCGAGTCGACCCGTTCATCCTTATAACCCCTATTGGTTTCATTGGGCGGCAGGGATTGAGATGTCATTTCATCTCAATGTCGGGAAAAAGTCCCACAAAATTGGAAGAAACGTCTCCAAAATGTTCTAAATTGTATTGACGGGGACGTTAAACCTCAAATCAAACAAATAACACTGGTGTAAATAGGCGTAACGGTATAGATAACTCTGTCGAATCATTATTCGGTCTTTTTATAAAAGTAAACCAGCCTATTATTTGCATAATACTGTTTACCAAATTGTCAAAAGAATGAAGATATATCAAGATCTGGGCATAAAAACGTTTATTATAATCCTTATGCCAGATGACTGGCACGTTTATACCCGTTAATTAATCTGGAAAAATACACGTCATATATACACCGATGGCTGTCATTATTGACCTTCGGTGGGGTTTTAAAAGCATGGATATAATGTTATAATGACAGTTATTTGTTACTAGGACACGGACTATACTATATGTTTATGTAAAAATATAGCGTTCCTGGGGTAGGACAACGGATATTTAGATGCTCAAATATGGACCAAGGTAATTTTCTTTCAAAATGATTTTTTCTTCCCTCAACAAAAAATCATTTTTAACATGGATGATTTATGATTATTCATATAATTTGGAACATTACATGTTGTTTTTCAAGAAACGCGTCAACGTTCTGAGCAACCATATTTTAGCCCACATGCCAGGTAGGCATTTTGATAGGCTTAACTACACGTAAATCCTTGTGGGTCATTTTGTGTCATATCATAGAGAAAATGAATGGAAGAGTAGAAACAAAACACTCAACCTTGCCCAGCTGTAGGCCGCAATCAGTTGGAGGACCCACTGACGCGAGGTATCTTCAATATTGGAAGAAGAAAGACGAGTAGTAGTATCATGAATGATTCAATCCTTTAAGGGAAGAATTTGTCCCTTTCTTAAAGAGAAGACTTATTTTGATAAGGGAGTCAAACGTTTTTTAGTATTATCTCCTTGAAGGTGAATCCATTTCCCTTATACAAAATAACCCAAAATGACAGTTTTATTTTTAGTAAAGATAGAACACTCGGTGAAGATCTGACAAGTGAATCAATGTACGCCCCCGCTGGATTGTCATATGTGATTAACGATAAGCTTATAAATACTTTAGTCTTAAAAAAAGCTTCTGTTTTGTTCTATGGTGGCACTCCTGTGTTTCTGAGGTAGACTTTTCCATCCTTGAATTTGGATATATCATTTTTGCAGATCAGTCTTCACTGCATGCATGGAAGTTAACCAAATCACGGTTTACAACTTTGCTTCCACTAATTGCACGCCGGTGGGTCAGGCCTCAGATTCTATGACGGTTCCAGCGTAAAGCCTTACTTATGATTTTTTCACCCTTTACACTACACTTCCTCATAATCTTATAAAAGAAATACTTAAAGATTTAACTGAATGGACAATTCGTAGGGAAGACTCCCTCTATCTTGCATGTAATGTAAGAAATTCTTTTTCACTTCTGAAGAGCATAAAAATTATACTTTATGGTCATGTCAGAAACTGTGTGAACTCTCACCTTTCTACTTGACAATATTTACATAATATTTGCTTCTAAGTTATTGAGACAAGTTGTGGGTATTCCGATGGGTTCAAATTGCGCACCCCTTGTGGCTGATCTGTTCTAAGTTTGTTTTGAAAGAGACTTCGTGATGTTCCTTTCCGTTGAAAACCAATCTGAAATCATTGAAGCCTTTAGCTCGACTTCTAGATATTTGGATGATTTATTAAATATTAACAATACCTATTTCGATGGTTTGATCAGTCAAATTTACCCCCGAGAACTTTAGTTAAATAAAACAAATTCTTCTGACACCGAGGTCCCGTTTTTGGATTTACATCTTTCTATTGTAGATGGATTTGTTTCTTGTAAACGCGATGATTTTGATTTTGAAATTGTAAATTTTCCTTTTTTGGATGGTGTTGTTCCTCGTGCGGCATCCTACCGCGTTTATATTTCGCAATTAATTCGATTTGCCAGTGTCTAGACTTCAACACCCGTAATATATTGTTAACTGCTAAACTTCTTAATCAGGGTTATCGGTACCATAAACTACGCAAAGCTTTTCAAAATTTTATAGACGTCATTCCGATTTAATTTCATAATTCAATGTATTATGTACATGTACTTGAATATATAAGGACGATTGGCAAGAAACCTTTTAGTAAAAAGAAACAAAGAACGGTTACCTTTCCCGCCATTTTCCTCATTCGGTGGAGGGGAATGCTTCCGTTTTTATCGCTAAAATTTCACCATTTATAAACATATTTTTAAGCAGAATATGTCTAATTTTTTATCGAGAAATATAAAGGAAATATACGGAACAATATTATAGAATAAGTCAAAATCAGCGGTTTAAGACAGATTTGAATAAGTTATTGTGTACATTTGGCATGGTTATATAGTAGAATACCTTTGTTTCACCTCCGAAAATGGAGGACCTCAGCGGCACTGACGTCACATCGACTGTCCTAATAGTTTATGTACCATGATGAGCCTGAAATAAGCAACATGTACGTAGCGATAATGAATAACCGTTCACTGTCAGGAACGAGTGATTACCCCTTACAACGCATGCTGAAAATTCCTATTGTATTATTAATTGGCACTCTATTTCAATATATGAACTATAGCATATTGACAAGTGATTATCTTGTCTTAGTTCATGCTGAGCAGAACTGTTTAACACGGAATGCAAACCAATAACTGAGTCACGTTCGGAGGAAACGTATCTTTGGATAGGTGTGCACAACAAAGGCGCAAATCAGCCTGTGCATATGCGCACGCTGATCTGAGTCTTTGTTATGAGCTACTGCATGCTATTTTTGGTGTCCGTTGGCCAAATGCTTCCTTATGCAAGCACCGGAAGTTGTATTTGAACTGAGTGGATGCGCAGGCGGTTTTGGCTGTTTGATGTGCGCACATACGTAAAGATATATTTTTGCTAGACGTGGTTGAATTTCGTACCCTAGACAGATGTTGAAACTATGTTTTTGACATTGTCACTTGGTTTGAAGGAGAACCAAAAATGTTGCCACGTGGGTAAGAAGACAGATGCCCAGCGTGAGTGGAATACCAAGACGATGTACGGCTCATAACTCTTCCTTTTATATCTCACATCTACTAACTTAGTAACTTTAACAGCTTTCACAGATAAGTATGTGAAAATAACATATGAGTCATTTTTATTAGGGCCCCGCACTGCCCCGCACTGAAAGTGTGGGTGCCCTATAGTAATCACTCTGTCCGTCCGTCTGTCTGTCTGTCTGTCTGTTTGTCCGTCTGTCCGTCCACAATTTTTTTTATCCTCCATAACTTTCTTATTCCTGGATGGATTTAAATATTACTTGTCAGAAATGTTATACATAATGTGATGGAGTGTTGCGCGCAAGACTCAGGTCCGTACCTCAAAGGTCAAGGTCATACTTAGAGGTTAAAGGTCTGTCTGCCCGTCTGTCCGTCCACAAATTTTTTTATCCTCCATAACTTTCTTATTCTTGGATGGATTTAAATATTACTTGTCAGAAATGTTAACTATAATGTGATGGAGTGTTGCGCGCAAGACTCAGGTCCGTACCTCAAAGGTCAATGTCATACTTAGAGGTTAAAGGTCAAAAAAGGGTCTTTCCTTTGTCCAATTAATAACTTTGTTATTATTATTCCTGAATGGCAGAAGTGTTAACCATAATGTGATGGAGTGTTGCGCGCAAGACTCAGGTCCGTACCTCAAAGGTCAAGGTCATACTTAGAGGTTAAAGGTCAAAAAAGGGTCTTTCTTGTGTCCAATTAATAACTTTGTTATTATTCCTGGCTGGATTTAAATATTACTCGGCAGAAATGTTAACCATAATGTGGCCCCGCACTGAAAGTGTGGGTGCCCTATAGTAATCACTCTGTCCGTCCGTCTGTCTGTCTGTCCGTCTGTCCGTCCACAATTTTTTTTATCCTCCATAACTTTCTTATTCCTGGATGGATTTAAATATTACTTGGCAGAAATGTTAACCATAATGTGATGGAGTGTTGCGCGCAAGACTCAGGTCCGTGCCTCAAAGGTCAAGGTCATACTTAGAGGTTAAAGGTCAAAAAGGGTCTTTCCTGTGTCCAATTAATAACTTTGTTATTATTAGGGCCCCGCACTGAAAGTGTGGGTGCCCTATAGTAATCACTCTGTCCGTCCGTCTGTCTGTCTGTCTGTCCGTCCACAAATTTTTCTACTCCTCTCATAGCGCTGCCGGGGCCCTAGTCAGTTTCACTGACAGCTCTAGTTCTATTATGTTTATGTGTTTGTTCCACGCACCTTCCTTTGTCTTCAGCATTGTTTCCCAAACGAAAACACACGCACGCATGCGCTAAGTTTTTGAGGCGATTCTACAAAGTACTCACAACCTATGTCTTTAGCAGAAATAATGAATTTTCACAATTTTGTTATGAATCGTGAAAAAAGGCATTTTCGAACACAGATGTAATGAATCGTACTTCACAATCGTTCATGAAGACTGATCACGAAATATTTCCTACGGTCATTTTCTCTTTTCCGCTAATTCAAGAAGGAGTCAAGAAGGGCAGGTGTCAGTTTCGGTTAGGTAAACCTACCGGCTATACATGACCTAAAGGCCCCGCCCATTAGCACAATGATATATGGTGCTTCCACGTAGAGCTGAAAGCGACCGCACATAAGTACTAGTAAACCGCCTAGAAGGTCTAAGCCTGACCAGCCAAAGTGATGCGAGTCGAACCATCCATCCATATGAACCCAATTGATTTCATTGGGCGGCAGGGCTTGAGAAGTCATTTCATCTCAACGCCGGGAGAAAGTCCCACAAAATTGGAAGCAACGTCTCAAAAATGACCTAACTGATGTTGACGGGGAAGTTAAACTTCAATTTAAAAAAAAACGTGACCTTAATATTTCTGCTCAAAACGTAGATTGTGGGAACTCGTCAGAACCGCCTAGGCGTGTTTTCGCGATGTTTTTAAACAAAAATATAGAAATTGAAGTAAACCAGTACAATCCCCTTTTTCTCTCCCTCACATGAACAAATCCGCGTAATGAATGCCTTGCACAACCCACTTGATAGAGAACAGTTCGAATAAAATGGGTTTACATATTTTTTCTTTCTCTTTTTTTATACCAAACCATAGATTTGAGAACTCATTAGAACCGTCTCGTTGAGGCGGTTCTAACGTGCACAAACAATCTATGTTTGCAACTGAAATGAGCAAATGTCGCTATTTTTTCTAAGAAAAAAAAATCCATTCTACTTTATATTTAGCAGTGAAATCAATGCATGTCTGAAACAAATAGAAATTATGAAATTTTCATATTGTGAAAAATAGCATTACAATGTATGGAAAACTTTCTTCATCGAGTGTCATCACAAAACACCCCAATATAATTTTGACCCCCTTGAACCCCACTCTTATAAAGTAAAACTAGGGTTTCCGGGGGTATAGCTTATTTTTCTTATTTCTGCTCTAAAATATAGATTGTGGGTACTTGTCAGAACCGCCTCATTGAGGCGGTTCTGACGAGTACCCACAATCCATATTTTGAGCAGAAATAAGAAAAATATCACAATTTTTCATCTTCAAATTTTCATTTTTTCGGCGATAAAGGTGGCAATGTATTTGTATAGGCGTGTTTTCGTAATGGTGTTGAAAACATCAGAAATTTTCACGAGTACGAAGCCTGTTACAAACAGCTGTTCAATTACAGTACCTCGCCAAAGTCACGTGTAAAATAAAAACAGCATTTACTTTATATTTCTACAAATCCATCTCGTGAGTTGAAAACGTCAGATCATCACGTGAACAAGTCCGTGAAATGAAGACCCCCCGAAACCCCACTTTATATAGAGAAAACTGGGGTTTACGGAGGTATTCATTATTTTTCTTATTTCTGCTCCAAGACATAGGTTGTGGGTACTCGTTAGAACCGCCTCACTGAGGCGGTTCTAACGAGCACACACAACCTATGTTTTGAGCATTTATAAGAAAAATATCAAGGATTTTCATCAGAAAAGTAGCCATTTTGGAGATGTGAAAAACGCACTATGTCTTACGGGTGTGTTATCGTAATGTTTTTCAACTCACTCGATGAAATATTATTAAGATTCATCTCAAAAAAGGAAATATCCTCTATATATTCACCTGTGAAGAATAAGTGTATCTTAGACTACTGTCTACTCTTAAAGGTGTGTGTTTGTTTGATTTGAGGTTTAACGTCTCCGTCAACATTATACAGGTCAGTTTGGAGACGTTGCTTCCAATCTTGTAGGACTTTTTCCCGACATTGAGAAGAAATGACATCTAAAGCCCTGCCACCCAATGAAACCAATAGGGTTAACAAGCATGGACAGTCCGACTCGCACCGCTTTGCCTGGGCAGGCTTAGATCCTGTAAGTGGTTTACAAGTAGTCACGTGCGGTCGGTGTCAGCACTGCGTGGAAGCATCATGCAGCCCATCTATTTCTTCAAGCCCCGATATAATGTTATAAAGTGAGGTTTTAAGGCTATTTATTACAAAACGGACTTAATTGCGTGATGGGATTACCATCGAAAATAAGTGTGTTATTATTGCACAAGTTAACTTTAAGTAATGTTTCTGTTGTTTATTTCAGCTTAACCTCGAAACAGTATGATCCTGAAGCTGTACCTGGCCTGGGGAAAGGACGAACTCTTCAGCAACAATCAAGCTTTCCCATCAGTTAAAAGATGACAGTCTAATAAATGGCGCAGAGGCTGTCAAACTGTTTTCATGCTCATCAAGTGTTTTGAGCAAGAAAGTAATGCTAATAAGTATTAAAATACAGCAAAACGAGACACTTTTCTTTTGTGATCAGCAACGACTTCTGTTTGTCTCGACTATAAATTTTAGAATAGCATTTCAAAATTTATGAAAAAGACGAATTTCATGCCCAAGTGAGTTGGAAGTGGAAAAAGTTTTATACACTCAGAGCCTGATCTAGGTGAGTTCTCCATAAAATCTGAACAAACTTTTCGCAACAATTAAGGATACAATGTAACCCATAATTCGTGTTTTATTATCAGGACCAGCGCACGTGACGACACCTACAATAAACCTTTGCGATCAGCCAAGACTAAAATAAGCCTGCGCATCAAGTCACTCTGGCCAGCGTCTTAGCTTGTTGATTATTTGATACCCGTGGTTTCAGAAGGCCCATGCGAGCTGCGAAGACTCTGATCAGACTGCGCGGATGCGCAAACTGCGCGGATGCGCAGGCTGATGCGACTCTTTGCTGGACGCACTTGTCTTAGTGAAGGTTTGTACTGCGCTGGTCCAAAGTTGAATTTTAATAACACAACTTTTGTGGGTGCTCGTTGGAACTGCTTCATAGGAGCAGTTCTTACAAACACCCTTGATCAATGTTACTGGACAGAGTAAGAAATTTTTTCATGGCTTCTATAAAACGTGGAGAATTCCAGGAAGTTCAGTTTGTGGATTCTACTTTAAGAACTTTGAGTTAATGACAATTTCGAAGACACGGATAAAATATTTCTCAAACTGAAAGGATGAGAACTTCAAACACGGAGGCACAACATTTTTTCTCCTACAAACAGTTAAGGAGAATTTGTAGTTAAATTAATGACCCAGTCAACACTATTAATGCCATGTTAAGCTGGTTAGAGTTTACAATTTACGAGTACATAACCACGCTTTTCCTAGACAGACTTGTACATAATAAGCGGTTTGCCCTTCATGAATCCACGGAAGGGGGTGGGCGTGAAATTTCATAATAAATCTACGTGAAAGATTGTTGCCAAAAATTAAAAATCAGATAAAATTTTTTATATTTTTCATACTTCTGCAGAAAGCATACTCTAAGGGAACTCGCTAGAACCACCTCGACGAGGCGGTCATAACGAGTACCCACAATCTATGTTTTGCGCATAAATAAGAAAAAAATAATGTATGACCCTTTAAACTCCAGTTTTACTGTATAAAAGTGGGGTTTTAGGGGTTCACTATTATATAGGCGTGTTTCCCTGATGCTGCGTGTTTTCGTGAAGCGTTTAAAAACAGGGGGCCTAGTTATTTAAAGCATCATTAGCTTATCATTAGAGCCCCGCCAAGCGACTTTGTGTCTTCGAGCATTCCGTCATGACAAATTTAAATTGCGCATGCCCAACCATTCAGAGGGGCCAGGGATATGGCTTTCTGTCTGAAGGTTCCTCGATTCACTGCTTGTATGAGCGAGCAGCGAAGGTTCTGGCGAGACTGCGCGGATGCGCAGGCTCGCCCGAACCTTCGCTGCTCGCATAGGCGATAAGTACCAAAATCGCTTGACGGGGCCCATTAGTTAGAGCTGAAAATGTTAGCTGTTCCAGGAAGTACAATGTCTAATTGGGAGGTAGTTTAGATGGAAAAAATGTTAGCATTTTTTTTTTTTTGTTTTTTTTTTTTTTTGTTTTGATTCGCAAAAGCTGCTCGCATATTTTCTTAGCAAAAAAAAGGGTATTGATCAAATGATCAAAGTTTTAGTGATATGTTAACTAACGACATTGTTAGTTTCAGTACTTACTGGTCCACGAAAATCACCAAAATTGTCCTTGATCCTTAGTCAAAAAGGGTCTATTGGAGCAGAGCAAAATCGTAAAAAACGAAACCACGCCTATATAATTTTTGACCCCCTTAAACACATTTTTATGGCGTCTACTGGGGTGTATATTGTTTCTCCTATTTTTTTTTCAGTACAATATCTGGTACTTTTCTGAAAAAAAAAATGCAACAGCTTTTGCAAATAAGATGATAAAGGTGCCCACTTCTTTTCAAATATATTTGTATATTTGTGATATTAAATTATTAAAATTTTGACCACATCGTTAGTTTTGAACAACTATAGCCCCAGCTATATGATTGAAAGAAAAAAAAAGTGACAATCTCTTTAAACCGATAGTCACACATATCTAATATATTAGCAATAAATTTGCTTTAGTACGGTTAGTTTCGGTATGATATGAACTTATCGAACCCATTAATGCCCAATAGAATCTTCAAAAAAATATCTTTGGACAAGTTCACTTACACTATAAGGGGTGTCAGATTTATATCGTTTATTGTAAGTTCATGAAAGATTCCCGTTTTTTTTCAGCAAGAAGTGTAAACCCAGGTCAGACGGGTCGTTCTGCGCTGTCTCATCTGGGTATACGCTGTTTGCTATTGTCCCTATTTTGGGACGCCACGTGATTGTGGGCTCCACATTAAATACAAATATTCTTGCGATAAAGAACCCAATTAAGAAAATTGCTGAAGTTCAATTTAGGTAAAATATGAAGACTGATGACAGCCAAAGATTTGATTGTATGAGAAACGAAAATGTTGTTTTCTTTAGTTTTCAGTATTTTGCCAATCATGTTAAAATTGTCACATTTCTGTGTAAGAAATTTCACATGACTTTTTTCTCGAACTGAATGAAACATTCAAATTATCGAAACAATTTAACTTTGCAAAACAAGTAAGACTTTGTACAAACGAGATATAAAGCATTGCTAACACTGTATGATACCCCAGCACTGCAAGCCAGTAGCATGCATTTTTCAGGTGTTTCTAGAGCAGACCACCTTAGAAATAGGACAGCTAGTATCCAAAAGCCTTGATAAATCTGTGACAATATTTTTCTATATCTCTGGCACAGAAACTACAGGCAAAACCAAACCATTTTTCAGATACACCAAAGCCAGATAACTCAAGAACTTAATATTCTTGGCAACAATAGTATACAGTAAAATGTCTATATTAAGACCACCTTTGGGACTCTTCAAAAGTGGTCTTAAAGGCCACTTTTGAACAGTCCAAAAGGCGGTCAATGACCAGAGGGCACTGCGGATAGAATACACAAAGAAAGATTAAGTGCATGTGCAGCCTTGGAAATCAGCTTTTGAAGCAGAATTTTAGGTGGTCTTAATAGCGGAGTTTTACAGTACCGTACCCTGTACATCTGCACAGTGTGATCAAGTTGTTCCATATACTACAGAAATAAAGGTCGAAAAGCTGTTTTTCAGACATTTGAAGAGGGCAGATAACTCAGAAGAAGAATATCCAGAGAAATAGTTCTTGCCTACTTAATAGCGGCGTTTTTCTCCCTGCCCTACTTCATAGTGTAGATTATATTTTCTTGTCCTTTGGGATCATTGATTCCATTCTGGAATTTTAAAATATCTGAGGGTCACTGATGAGGCCTATTTGGCCGAAACTAGCTAGTCTGGCCCAGAAAACATGTACACTCCTTATTTTTCAGTTCTGTGGTGTATTCCTTGCTTCCAAAGGATAACCCTTTCATAGAACATATGTGTTCAACTAAGAAGTTTCATCAGCCTATTTCATGGTGGAAGGGGCTACATACACAAGGGCAGTTAACTCAATACTTAAAATAGCCAGAGTATGGTTCCTTGGCCACAACAGACTTAATTTAGTGTTCTATATGTCTGTAAAATTTCACCAAGGTACCGTAAAATCCCGCTAATAAGACCACCTAAAATTAAGACGAAATCAGTTTTTAGAAACTTATTTAGTAGGTTGCAGTTATTCTGTCTTTGTCTTTTCTAAATACAGTGTCCTTTGGTCAGAGACCACTTTTGGGACTGTTCAAAAGTGGTCTTTAAGACCACTTTTGAACAGTCCCAAAGGTGGTCTTACTGCATTCCATATAGTAAAAGAGCTATGGGCGAAAACCATTTAACATATGTCAGAGGGCAAATAATTCAAGAACCGACTGTCCTAGGCCATAATATGCTGCCTTATTTAGTCATTAATACATCTGTAAAAGTTTATCAGGATATTCCATATAGCAAAGGAGCACAAGCCAAAACCCATTTTCCACATCCATTACGGGCAGGTAAGTTAACTCAAGATCAGATATGGTCAGTGTGGTGTCCTTGGCCACAGTATGCTTCCTATAGTGGTCAATATATTGGCGAAGTTCCATCCATATATTTCATTTAGTTAAGAAATACGAAGTGAAATGTAACAGGCATTATACAGAATAAATTGAACAAGAAAAAAAAAAAAAAAAAAAATACGAGGCCGCAAACCATTGAATGGAAATTGTTAACGGCCATAACTCTGTCAGACGTTAACGTATTTTGCTCATTAACAATCCCAAAGCACACATCCCCAATATCAATGTATATGCGAAATTTTAAGAAAATCCGTGAAAAATTCTCAAGTTATCGGACGGAAATGACCCAGAACCACTTATTAGGAACTGACTAGGGCCATGACTATTTTGCCCATAACAGTCCCAAACCACAGATCCCAATTTGCTTCATCTAGTGTTTTTTTAATTTTTTTATTTATATATATTTTTTTTTTTTTTTTTTTTACATCTGTACATGTACATGTGTGTTAAGATATTCCCTATAGCAATGGAGAAACATGCCCAAACCATTTTTCACATCCGTTTAGGGCAGATAACTCAAGAGTTAGGGTGGTCAGGGTGGTTTTCCTTGGCCTCAATATCCTTCCTATACATGTAGTGGTCAACATATCTTTGAAGTTTCATCAATTAACAATTCAAATTAGTATAGGAATAAGAGACCCGAAACCATTTAATGGAAATTGTTAAAGGCCACAACTCTGTTAAATAAAAAAAATGCTCGTTATAAACCACCTATTTGTAACTCTGTCAAAAGCTGACGGATTTTGCCCGATCCTGAACCACCCATCGCCGGTATACATTGATGCGTATGCAAAATTTCAAAAAAAAAAAAATCAGTGAAAAAATACTCAAGTTATCGATCGAAAATGGTGCGGACGGACGGACGTTTGCCCGGACGTACGCACTAACGGACACCGGAATGTATATCATGTGGTGAAGTATAAAATGGATTTATAATTTAGTAAGTTTGAATCGAAACGTCTTTTTTAACGTAAAACAACATGCAGCACCATGCAGTACCTGTTTGTTGTTCATTTTGTTTTCTGATGACCATCATTTTAACAAATACTTGTTTTGGAGAAACACAGACTGTGTGTACTCTTAAGAATCGTCTCGATGAGGTAGTTCTCACGAACACACAATCTATATTTGAAGCGGAACTGGGGAAAAATATCATTACGACAAGACACTCGTGCGACATAGTGCATTTTTAACATCTCCAAAAGGCTACTTTTCTAATGAAAATCCGTGATATTTTTCTTATTTATACTGCAAACATATGTTGTGGGTGCTCGTTAGAACCACCTCATTGTAGAACCGCCTTAATGAGGCGATTCTAACGAGTATCCACAACCCATATCATGTAAATAGATATAAGAAAAATAATGTATACCCCTGGAAATCCCGGTTTTCTCGATATAATGTGGAGTTTAAGGAATGTTCATGTCACGGTCTTGTTATCGTGACGGTTGAAACCAATATTGTATTTCAGCGTGTGACATGGAGCAGCCTTTCATTTCTCAAGAACAATTATTTTTTGGATGAAAAGTTTTTGATATTTTTCTTTGTTTAACCCCGGACATAGGTTGTTGAAGGCGGTTCTAACAAATTCACACAATTTGTTTCTGAGCAAAAAAAAAAGTAAAATATGTTAACCTCTGCAAACCCGAGTTTTACTATATAAAAGTGGGGGTTAAGAGGGCCATATATAGATGTGTTTTCGTGATGTTCTAAAGAGTATACACAGTCTGTGTTTCTGCAAGCATATATTGTATATGCTCATTAGAACCATTTAACTGAAGAGATTCTAAAGAGTGCATAGATAATGTGCGTACTCGTACTAAAGAGCAAACAGTATGTGAATAATGAAGTAATGTAAACCCCTGTAATGACTGATTGATTGTTTTGGGTCTAACGAGTATGAAGAGGCAGTTGTAACAAGTACCCAGAGCCAATGTTTAGAGCAGAAATATAAAAAAAAAATCGGAATTTTTTTTCGAAAAATTGCATTTTTGCTTGTAAAATTTCCAATATATTTGAATAGGCGTGTCTTCGTAATGATAGCCTCAATTAGGTGGTTCTTACGCACAATCTATAAGTGTAGCAGAAACAGGAAAATATCATATTTATGTCTTTAAAAATGAAAATGTCTTGTTTGTATATTATTCTCCTTCCAAATATATAAATATTAAAAACTACTACTTATTGGTGTTGTTATCCATTTCAAGTGGTTCCAATGAGTGATGTTACATATTCACATTCAGACGGCATTGTTCCCCTTTTCCTGTTCTACCAACTTCCTTATTAGAGGACTACGATGTAATTCCATCTCACAACAGTAATTCCATATAAGAATGAAATGCATTCCTCTGTCAAATCTTTATATATCAGGTCCTCGTAAAGAATACCCCTGTAAACCCTACTTTTAGGTAATTAATTTTGTTAATTAAGTAAGTAAACCGTTAGATATAATAATTAAATTTGAACTACGATTGTTCTTCTTTTGATAAGAATATGATTAGGAAACAGGGTGCTACATGTTAAAGGGCACGTCACAAAGTTTATAGACAACACAAAATTTCTTTACATGCTCGTTCATGTGCTAGACTACGCAGAAGTAGAGCAGGAACACGGATTGTATACCATAGTACATTCTGTCTCGATCTGGAGTCCCCGCCGAATAACATCACGTGAACAAGTCCGTGCAATGAACACCCCCTAAACCCCACTTTATATAGAAAAAACTGGGGTTCGAGGGGGTAAACGCTATTTTTCTTTTTTTTTGCTCCAAGACATAGGTTGTGGGTACTCGTTAGAACCGCCTCAATGAGGCGGTTCTAACGAGCACCCACAACCTATGTTTGGAGTAAAAATGAAAAAATTATTACAAATTTTCATCGGAAAAGTCGCCATTTTGGATATATGTAAAATGCCCTGTGTCACACGGGTGTGTTATCGTAATGCTTCCTACAATTCCAGTTATGCACGCCCATCTGGGCTTGGAGAAATAGACTGGGGAGCATGGTGCTTCCACGTAGAGCTGAAACAGACCGAATTTGAGTACTGCTAAACCGCTTATAAAAGGTCTAAGCCTGCACAGGACAAGTGGTGCGAATCTCATCGCTCCTTAAACTATAGCACATGACGTAATAGTGACGTCACATCAACGTCGGTACGTCATGACGTTTATGCAACGTCAAATATACGTCGGTGCAACGTCACCGACGTTGATTTGACGTTACCCTAGCGACATTTGCCTGTTGGGTATGCTAGGGACTTCAAAACGAGTTTGAAACAAGCCGGGCAAACGAGCCATCAGTGTTCGAGCCATTGAAGTTTTACTTACTTTTTTAAGTCCCCTCGTGTACATCAGAAAACTTTGGAACTGACATTTCATTCATTCAAGTGTCAAAATAAAAACGTGCACTATATAGCACATTTCTTTAGCGGTGACAGACATCGTACGTAAAACATTGGACAGTTCTATCAACTCAATAATCTCTAAAGTTTCCTCAAGATAATCTTTGAAAGACGCAGATCAGTAAACAGTTGACCTCTTTGTTTTTTCTATTCATAAAAAAGATTAACAGATCATCTATGACAGAATAGAAGCATGCCATCTCAAGTATTTTATCACTATTAATATACCCTGGAAAATGGGGCCACATGGAAGATTAGTACAAGTGCTAAATTTGTTACCCTCCGTTCATTAATTGACTATCCTGTATTGATCGGAGGTCATCAATGTTAACACCAGGTCAAAATCAATAAATATGTTGTTTTTTTTAATTCTGTCATTTAATAAAATTGTCATTAAACAAGTATTTTCATATTGGCCAAGTTACAGGTCCTCGGTTAGCTATATTGGCCTCGGCCTCTGTCCAATACAGCAGACCTGTAACTGGGCCAATATGACATTACTTGATTAATAACATTTTATTATTACTCTGCAACCTATTTCCTTTTTGGGTCGATTGTTAGTCCGTCGACCACATTACGAGAACATACCTGTGTGACGTAGTGCGTTTCTGCGTGTCCAAAATGGCTATTTTTTTTATGAAAATTTATGACATATTAGTCTTCATTACGATACCACACCTGTGTCACATAGGCCCCCGCCAGACGGGGCTTGAAGAAATAAATGGGCTGTATGATGCTTCCACGCAGAGCTGAAACTGACAACACATGGGTACTTGGAAACCGCTTAGAGGTTCTCAGACTGCCAAGGAAAAGTGGTGTGTGTCGGAACGCCAATGCACATAAACCCTATTGGTTTCATTGGGCCGCAAGTCGTTTCATCTCAATGTCGGGTAAAAGTCCCACAAAATTGGAAGCAACTTCTCCAAAATGACCTATACATTGTTGAAGGGGACGTAAAACCTCTTATCAACGATACAAAACCTGCGCCGCATAGTGCATTTGTTCACATCTTGAAAAGGACTAATTTTTTCATGAAAATCTGAGATATTTTTTTTTATTTATACTGCAAACATAGGTTTTGGGTGCTCGTTAGACTGAGCCGGTTTTAACGAGTACCCACAGCCTATGTGGAGCAGAAATAAGAAAATGTATACCCCCGTAAACCCTAGTTTTCGCAGTCTATATAAAGTGGGCTTAAGTAGGGTGTTCATTTTACGGACTTGTTCACGTGATGAAAAGATACTTTTTATATACGAGGACTGTTCAAATATGAATGCAAGTAGAACGTTTTCTCATGCACTAATGCGAAAGTCACCTGGAAATAAATATCACAGCGTAGAAAAACATTTTACCTATACATTGATACCAAACCTGTTAAAATCCGTCCACTTTAGCCATGTATATCGTTCGATAAACACTGTCTACTCCTGTATACTAATACAAAACATTGTGGGACGCCAAGTTCTGCAACGGAAGGTCAGGTGGTTTTTCTCCGGGTACTCCGGTTTTCGCCCACCTCTGTTTAACGATCGGCTCGATATGAGTGAAATAATCTTGAAAGGGCCGTAAAACCAAAACCAAAACCCCCAAAAAATACAAAACATGGTTGGAAGAAGGTCAGAGTACGCCGTTGAAATACGGTCCCATATTAAGAATCCTTGTATTTTTGGTATACGGTGCAAAGACATTTTTGATGAAATATGTTCGGTTTATGGGCACAATGAAATGTCTTTTCCGACATTTTTTCGTTGGTGTAAGAAATTCAGCTGTGGGCTAGGCTCAACAGAAGATGCACCACATGATCGGCGGCCGAAAAGAGCAACATCTGCCAAGATAGTTGCTAGAGTGAAAGAAACAGTTGCTACCGATGCACGATACACCACTAGGCAAATAGCTAAGATGGTTGGCATCGCATTAGGAGCAGCTCATACAATTCTGAAACGGGATTTGAAAATGAGAAAGATCTGTGCTAGATGGATTCCCCATCTGTTGACAGACGAGCAGAAAAAGACACGCGTTCAGTGCGCCAAGAAGTTGCTTAAAAAGTTTCCAATATAATGCACGGTCTTTCGCTCATGTCGTCACAGGTGACGAGACATGGGTTCACTTTTTTTAGCCAAAATGAACGATTATGAACAAAATATGGGCAACAAAGTATTGCAAAAGACCATGCATTGAAAGCGGATCATGAGCGTCAAGAAGGTAATGTATGCCATATTCTTTCCAAATCAGGGCCCTGCTATTCAGGTTGCTGTGCCTAAAGGCAAATATGTAAATGCAAAGTTTTACAAGAATAAAATTCTTCGAAAATTGAAGAAATATTTCAAAGAACGAAGACCCGCAACTGGTTTGGCCAATGTCATATTGCTGCATGACAATGCGTCATCGCACAAGGCGTTCATTGTGCAAGACTATCTGAAGCAGGAAAAGGTTGTTGAACTCCCTCATCCCCCGTATTCCCCTGACCTTGCCCCGTGTGACTTTTTTTTTTTTGTTTCCGCGGCTGGAAAAATACCTTTCTGGTCGAAAATTTGTACAGCGCAAATACCTCGGTTCTGCAATATTCCAGTACCTTCATAGTATACCTCGAAAAGACTACCAAAATGCATTCAATGATTGGATCAGAAGACGGAAAGTTCTGACGGAAAGTTTGTATATCTGTTAAAGGGGAATACTTTGAGGGGACAAAATAAATTTTTCATCGAAATCTATCACGAAATCATTTTTATGTGCTTAGTTGCATTCATATTTGAACAGTCCTCGTATATGCTTATCACTACGGAACCCTGGATGGGACATGCATTTTCTTTTTTTTAATATGTTGTGCGAACAAGATATTGAGTTGTGCGAAAATCTTGTGCGAACAACATAATATATCTTATGCGGACAACATAATATCTTGTGTGCACATATTATCTTGTTTACAAATCATAGAAATTGTGCGGACACGTAATATCTTATGCGTCTGATAAAGTTGTGCTTACAAGATAATATGTTGTGAGAACAAGATATGAGATTATGCGAACAAGATAATATCTTGTGCGCACCAGATATACTGTGCGCATAAGATATTATGTTGTCCACACAAGATATTAAGTTGCGCGAACAAGATAATATGTTGTGCGAACAAGATAATAACGTGTGTACAAGATAATATCTTGTGCGCACAATATATTATGTTGTCCGCACAAGATATTAAGTTGTGCGAACAAGAAAATATCTTGTGCGCAAAATATATTATGTTGTCTGCACAAGTTCTATGTTGTGCAAACAAGATAATATGTTGTGCGAACAAGATAATATGTGGGCTGCTTGATGCTTCCACGCAGAGCTGAATCTGACCCACACACGAGTACTGGTAAACCGCTTAGAGGATCTAAGCCTGCCCAGGCAAAGCCTTGTGAGTGTCAGACCGTCCATGCTTACAAACCCTATTGGTTTCATTAGGCGACAGGGCTTGAGATGTCATTTCATCTCAACGTCGGGTAAAAGTCCCACAAAATTGGAAGCAACGTCTCCAAAATGACCTTTACAGTGTTGACGGGGACGTTAAACCTCAAATCAATCAAACAAACAAACAAAACAAGGTATGTTGTGTGAACAAGATAATAACTTGTGCGCACAAGATAATATCGAGTGCGCACAAGAAATTATGTTGTGCGAACAAAATAAGTTGTACGCACATGATATTATGTTGTCCGCACAAGATCTATGTAGTGCTGCGAACAAGATATTAACTTCTTTGCCAACATATTAAAATAAATTGCATGTCCCTTCCACACCGTATGTCAACTTACACGGGAAGCGAAGCGTTTAGCGAAGCGAGGAAAATTTTACTGAACATGAAAGCCGGTCAGTTTTTCTCAAGTTTTCTTTCGAATTATGTGATATTTCAGGGAAAGCATATATCCGTTACTTCAATGATACATTGGTGTATATTTCTAACTATAACAAATGGTCAGAAAAAATCTACCAGGGCTACGAAGAACAAAAATGTCCCGCTAATCGCTATTCATTTTCACATATCTGTCCGGAAATTATATGTTTTTAACATCTTTAAGGTACATATTGTAAATTTTATTATCGAAAAATATAAAAGATGTCCCAGAAAAAATAACGAAACACTAACAATATTCTCAACATTTTTTTCAAAGCTGTATTTTTCGTTTTTGTTTATTCATTAGGTGTAAGGTCGATAGCATTGTGGTGTACGTTTTATAGCAAGAACTCCTGCTTGTAGCGTATGGTCGACAGCAGAATAAAATTCTTCGTGAAAAGCGTGTTTATAGCAGCAAAGTGAAGTTGGTTTGTTTTTCGTTTTTCGTTTTTCGATATTCACTTTCTGGTGGAAAAAGGTGAAGTTGGTTTGTTTTTCGTTTTTCGTTTATCGATATTCACTTTATTGCGAAGATAGGTGAAGTTAGTTTGTTTTTCGTTATTCGTTTTTCGTTATTCAATTTGAAGCCGCATATCGTTTTTTAACATTCGAAATCCTATTTTTTGAAATTCGAATAGGGACCGAATATCGCGTTTTGACATTCGAAATCCTATTTTGACATTCGGTTTGGGGAAGAATATCGTATTTTGATATTCAAAATCCTATTTTGACATTCGGATTGGGGCAGGATATCGTATTTTGATATTCAAAATCCTATTTCGACATTCGAATTGGGACCGAATATCGTATTTTGATATTCAAAATCCTATTTTGACATTCGAATTGGGGCAGAATATAGTATTTTGATATTCAAAATCCTATTTTGACATTCGAATTGGCCCCGAATATCGTATTTTGATATTCAAAATCCTATTTTGACATTCGAATTGGGACTGAATATCGTATTTTAATATTCAAAATCCTATTTTGACATTCGGATTGGGGCAGAATATAGTATTTTGATATTCAAAATCCTATTTTGACATTCAAATTGGCCCCGAATATCGTATTTTGATATTCAAAATCCTATTGTGACATTCGAATTGGGACTGAATATCGTATTTTGATAATCAAAATCCTATTTTGACATTCGGATTGGGGCAGAATATAGTATTTTGATATTCAAAATCCTATTTTGACGTTCGGATTGGGGCAGAATATAGTATTTTGATATTCAAAATCCTATTTTGACATTCGAATTGGCCCCGAATATCGTATTTTGATATTAAAAATCCTATTTTACATTCGAATTGGGACTGAATATCGTATTTTGATATTCAAAATCCTATTTTGACATTCGGATTGGGGCAGAATATAGTATTTTGATATTCAAAATCCTATTTTGACGTTCGGATTGGGGCAGAATATAGTATTTTGATATTCAAAATCATATTTTGACGTTCGAATTGGCCCCGAATATCGTATTTTGACATTCAAAATTCTATTTTGACATTCGAATTGGGCTGAATATCGTATTTTGATATTCAAAATCCTATTTTGACATTCAGATTGGGGCAGAATATCGTATTTTGATATTCAAAATCCTATTTTGACATTCGAATTGGCCCCGAATATCGTATTTTGATATTCAAAATCCTATTTTGACATTCGAATTGGGGCAGAATATAGTATTTTGATATTCAAATCCTATTTTGACGTTCGGATTGGGGCAGATTATAGTATTTTGAATGACAAAATACGATATTCGGGGCCAATTCGAATGTCAAAATAGGATTTTGAATATCAAAATACGATATTCGGTCCTAATCGAATGTCAAAATAGGATTTTGAATATCAAAATACGATACATGTGTATTCTGCCCTAATCCGAATGTCAAAATAGCATTTTGAATATCAAAATACTATATTCTGCCCGAATCCGAATGTCAAAATAGGATTTTGAATATCAAAATACTATATTCTTCCCCAATCCGAATGTCAAAATAGGATTTTGAATATCAAAATACGATATTCAGTCCCAATTCGAATGTCAAAACAGGATTTTGAATATCAAAATACGATACCCGGTCCCAATTCGAATGTCAAAATAGGATTTTGAATATCAAAATACTATATTCTGCCCAAATTCGAATGTCAAAATAGGATTTTGAATATCAAAATACGATATTCAGTCCCAATTCGAATGTCAAAATAGGATTTTGAATATCAAAATACGATATTCAGTCCCAATTCGAATGTCATTTTGAATATCAAAATACGATATTCTGTCCCAATTCGAATGTCAAAATAGGATTTTGAATATCAAAATACTATATTCTGCCCCAATCCGAATGTCAAAATAGGGATTTTGAATATCAAAATACGATATTCAGTCCCAACTCGAATGTCAAAATAGGATTTTGAATATCAAAATACGATATTGGGGGCCAATTCGAATGTCAAAATAGGATTTTGAATATCAAAATACTATATTCTGCCCCAATTCGAATGTCAAAATAGGATTTTGAATATCAAAATACGATATTCGGGGCCAAATCGAATGTCGAAATAGGATTTTGAATATCAAAATACGATATCCTGCCCCAATCCGAATGTCAAAATAGGATTTTGAATATCAAAATACGATATTCGGGGCCAATCCGAATGTCAAAATAGGATTTTGAATATCAAAATACTATATTCTGCCCCAATCCGAATGTCAAAATAGGATTTTGAATATCAAAATACAATATTCTACCCCAATCCGAATGTCAAAATAGGATTTTGAATATCAAAATACGATATTCGGGGCCAATTCGAATGTCAAAATAGGATTTTGAATATCAAAATACTATATTCTGCCCCAATCCGAACGTCAAAATAGGATTTTGAATATCAAAATACTATATTCTGCCCCAATCCGACTGTCAAAATAGGATTTTGAATATCAAAATACGATATTCAGTCCCAATTCGAATGTCAAAATAGGATTTTGAATATCAAATTCGATATTCGGGGCCAATTCGAATGTCAAAATAGGATTTTGAATATCAAAATACTATATTCTGCCCCAATTCGAATGTCAAAATAGGATTTTGAATATCAAAATACGATATTCGGTCCCAATTCGAATGTCAAAATAGGATTTTGAATATCAAAATACGACATTCTGCCCCAATCTGAATGTCAAGATAGGATTTTGAATATCAAAATACTATATTCTGCCCCAATTCGAATGTCAAAATAGGATTTTGAATATCAAAATACGATATTCGGTCCCAATTCGAATGTCAAAATAGGATTTTGAATATCAAAATACGATATTCGGGGCCATTTCGAATGTCAAAATAGGATTTTAAGTATCAAAATACTATATTCTGCCCCAATTCGAATGTAAAAATAGGATTTTGAATATCAAATACGATATTCGGTCCCAATTCGAATGTCAGGATTTTTAATATCAACTTAATGCGATATTCTGCCCCAATCCGAATGTCAAAATAGGATTTTGAATATCAAAATACTATATTCTGCCCCTATCCGAATGTCAAAATAGGATTTTGAATATCAAAATACTATATTCTGCCCCAATCCGAATGTCAAAATAGGATTTTGAATATCAAAATACGATATTCAGTCCCAATTCGAATGTCAAAATAGGATTTTGAATATCGAAATACGATATTCGGGGCCAATTCAAATGTCAAAATAGGATTTTGAATATCAAAATACTATATTCTGCCCAAATCCGAACGTCAAAATAGGATTTTGAATATCAAAATACTATATTCTGCCCCAATCCCACTGTCAAAATAGGTTTTTGAATATCAAAATACGATATTCAGTCCCAATTCGAATGTCAAAATAGGATTTTGAATATCAAAAAACTATATTCTGCCCCAATTCGAATGTCAAAATAGGATTTTGAATATCAAAATACGATATTCAGTCCCAATTCGAATGTCAAAATAGGATTTTGAATATCAAAATACGATATTCTGCCCCAATCTGAATGTCAAAATAGGATTTTGAATATCAAAATACTATATTCTGCCCCAATTCGAATGTCAAAATAGGATTTTGAATATCAAAATACGATATTCGGTCCCAATTCGAATGTCAAAATAGGATTTTAAATATCAAAATACGATATCCTGCCCCAAATCGAATGTCAAAATAGGATTTTGAATATCAAAATACGATATTCTTCCCCAATCCGAATGTCAAAATAGGATTTCGAATGTCAAAATGCGATATTCGGTCCCTATTCGAATTTCAAAAAATAGGATTTCGAATGTTAAAATACGATATGCGGCTTCAAATCGAATAACGAAAAACGAATAACGAAAAACAAACTAACTTCACCTATCTTCGCCATAAAGTGAATATCGAAAAACGAAAAACGAAAAACAAACCAACTTCACCTTTCTTCACCAGCAAGTGAATATCGAAAAACGAAAAACAAACCAACTTCACCTTGCTGTTTATAGCTAGAATTTGATTATTATGACGTATACAAATATACTATTGTCAGTCGAATGTACTAGACAGGTCTGTTCCTGAAGAGGACGGGACAGTTAACTGGTGAAACGCATAGCCAGGACCTGTTGTTGGGGAAACTAGTTCCTACTCTCACAAGATCAAGTTAACGACACATTTATCTGCAATTTCAGCAGACTAAGGAGGGCGTCCTTATTCCCAATAGTCCTGGGAAAGAATTGCCTCTATAAATGTCTGTGACAGCAAGTTTGGCCACCATAGAAAAAGAAATAAAGAAAACATCACAAAACACGTCTATATAAGTCTGACCCCCTTAAAACCCACTTTTATATAGTAAACATAGGGTTTACAGGGGTAAACAGTATTTTCCTTATACCTATTTAAAGGCGGTTTTATCGAGTCCCCACAATCTATGTTTTGAGCAGAAATTAGAAAAAAATAACACTTTTTCATCTAAAAATTTCCATTTTTTGGGGCTGAAAAAATGACAATGTATTTGTATAGGCGTGTTTTCGTAATGAGTTGCATTCACAAACATTTTTCTTGAAAGATTCACCTTTTACCTCACCCCATGACTCCTAAGCAATATGTGAACCAAGTTTGGTTACCATAGGGCAAGAAATAAAAAGTGAGTTGCATTCACAAGGTTTGTGAAATTTTGACAGAAGGGAGGACGGACGGACAGACGGACGTACAAACAGACGGATGTCCGGATGAAAATCCATGATGAAACATATAAAGCCCGTTTTCCTAGAAAAAAATGTTATAAAAAGTGTTAGCTGACGACCGACTTCATGCATGGTAGTTAATTCAATCACGGTTGATAACTTTGCGTCCCTCTTCAATTGCACGCCTGTGGGTCAGACCTCAGATTCTGGGACGGTTTCAACATTCAACAGTTACTCGCAAGTGAAAATTACATACACACCAGATTTGCAGGATAAAAACCTATACAGTAATAACTGAATTACGGTAGATGTCTCTAACCTGCACAGGGGATGCCTATTGGGGGGGACCTTGAATTTAGGACCATAGAGAGATCAAACGTCCAAAAGGATCCGAAATTGATTTTTAGATTACTTGGCGAAATGTTAACCATTATGAGACGACATGTAGTGCAGAAGACCCAGATTGTTGCCTGGTTAAAATATCTTACAAGTAATCTCAAAATCCATCCAGAAATAAGGAAGTTATCGAGCCTTTTAAAGTTCCGTACACCTTTTGGCCGTTTGATCTCTCTATGGTCCTAAAGTCAAGGTCCTTTTTAGCGGTCAAAGGTATAATACTAACATCAGAGTATTCCGGCGGTGGCGTTCGTGTCCTGTGGACGAATTTCTACTCTCTTTTTATGTTCCCGGTAGCGATAGCGGGGACATTGTTTTGGCCCTGTCTTTTTTTTTTGGTTGGTTTGTTTGTTGATTTGTACGTGGACAACTTTAACGTTGGTCATAACTTTTGAACCCTTGGAGGTATTCATATTTGGCATGAAGGTGTCTTGTGACAAGAGCTTCACATTCATGTCAAAAAATTCTACATGTGACCTTTACCTTGACCTTTGGCCTACTTAAAAGAAATAATAACATTGGTCATAACTTTTGAACCGCTTAAGATACAGCCTTCATATTTGGCATGTATGTTCCTTGTGATAAAAGCTTTACACTCATGCAAAAAATTTGACCTCTGACCGTGATCTTTCGTTAACTTAAAATAAAAAAATAACATTTTGGTCATAACTTTTGAAACATTTGAGATTCAGCCTTCATATTTTGCATGTAGGTTCCTTGTGATAAGAGCTTTACATCCACACAGAATTTTACCCTGTGACCTTGACCTACATAAAAGTAAAAATTAAAATTGGTAATAACTTTTAAACCGTTTGATATACAGCCTTTATATATGGCATGTAGGTTCCTTGTAACAAGAACTTTACATTCTTGCGAAAAATCTAGACCTGTGCCTTGACCTTTGACCTACTTAAAAGTAAAATTAACATTTTGGTCATAACTTTCGAACCGTTTGGGATACGTAGGTTGCTTGTCATAAGAGGTTTTATATTCATGCCAAAATGTTTGACCATGACCTTGAGCTTTGACCTACTGAAAACAACAAATAAAAAGAAAAAAATAACATTTTGGTCATAACTTTCGAACCGTTTGGGATACGGCCTTCATATATGGCGTGTATGTGGCTTGTGATAAGAGATTTACATTAATGCAAAAACGTTTGACCATGACCTTTGACCTACTTAAAAGAACATAAAATTGTTCATAACTTTTAAAATCATTTAAGATAGAACCTTCATATTTGGCATGTAAGGCCCTTGTGCCAAGGGCTTCCCACTCAAACCAAAAGTCCTGACCTGTGACCGTGACTTTGAACTGTGACCAACTTTGCAAAACATGACCATGCCCGGGGATATGTTCGTGTTTCACAAACACATCTTGTTTTTTTTTCTCTCTCTCTTTTTTCAGAAAATATGCCACCCAAAAGAACGTGCTCATGCAAAATCCTTGATACTAATACTGATTCACATGTGACAGTGCAAAACATTAACACCTCTAAACAATTTTCAAAAACTGTCATCTCTTTTCTCGTTGAGGAAGGTAACCTCAGCGCCAGAGCAAAGTTGTTATGCAATGCTTGCTATGAGAAGGCCTGCCTTCGTTATGAAGATCATGAAAAAGTTAGCGACTTTGTTTCCATTGTGAAATTTTGAAAATATCTGAGGGTCACTGATGAGGCCTAATTGGCCGAAACTAGCTAGTCTGGTCCAGAAAACATGTACACTCCATATTTTTCACTTCTGTGGTGTATTCCTTGCTTCCAAAGGATAACCCTTTTATAGAACATATTTAACTTCGATACAGCTGGTGTGTGGGAATGTGTGGCGGCGGTAAAACGTCTCCCTGCCCTACATCATAGTGTAGATTATATTTTCTTGTCCTTGGGGATCATTGTTTCCATTGTGGAATTTTGAAAATATCTGAGGGTCACTGATGGGGCCTAATTGGCCGAAACTAGCTAGTCTGGTCCAGGAAACATGTACACTCCATATTTTTCACTTCTGTGGTGTATTCCTTGCTTCCAAAGGATAACCCTTTTATAGAACATATTTGTAAAAAAACAAATGTCAGATAAATATACTTGGAAGAATTTGTAGACTTCACAGTGTAGTTTATATTTTCTTGTCCTTTGGGATCATTGATTCCATTATGGAATTTTTAAAATATCTGAGGGTCACTGACGAGGCCTAAATTGCTGAAACTAGCTAGTCTGGCCCAGAAAACATGTACACTCCGTATTTTCCACTTATGTGGTGTATTCCTTGCTTCCAAGGGATAACCTTTTCTAGAACATTTATAAAAATCAAAAGCCTAGATGAAATTACTATGAGTGAAATAATGAAAGCAACAGGAAATTATTTACATGACGCGCTACACAACAATGTTGACATAAACTAGAAAAAGTGTCCATAGGACACGGATGCCCCCGCGAAATGCCATTCATAAAAATATTACAAATGTACTTCAAATCAATCACAAAATATATGCATCAAGGGCAGATAATCCAAAAACCAAACATGCAAGAGTTGTCTTCGTTGTTCATGACACATCGTTTCAGTGTGATGAATGCACCTGTGAAGTTTCATGAATATATTCCATTCGGTTTAGGAGTTATGGCCCGGACACGGTTAACTATATGGTACTTAGCCAAGGGCAGATAATTCAAAAAACAAAAATGCAAGAGTTGTCTTCCTTGTCCATGACGCATCGTCTAAGTGTGATGAATGCACTTGTGAAGTTTCATGAATATATTCCATACGGTTTAGGAGTTATGGCCCGGACACGACATACTATACGGCTATATATGGATGTAAGTCAAGGGCAGATAATTCAAAAACTAAATAGGCAGGAGTTGTCTTCCTTGTTCATGACACATCGTCCAAGTATGATGGATGCACCTGTGAAGTTTCATGATTATATTCCATACGGTTTAGGAGTTATGGCCCGGAAACGGTTTACTATATGGTACTAAGTCAAGGGCAGAAAATTCAAAAACCAAAAATGCAAGAGTTGTCTTCCTTGTTCATGACACATCGTCTCAGTGTGATGAATGCACCTGTGAAGTTTCATGAACATATTCCATACGGTTTAGGAGTTATGGCCCAGACACGATGTCGGGACGGACGAACGGACGCACGGACGAACGGACGGACAGGGGTAAAACTTAATGCCCTTCCGCTATTCTTCGAATAGGCGTGGGCATAACTATGCCGAAAAACATACACTTGAAAACATGTCTTACAGTCATGAATTGTCTGCTTATCCAAGTGTTTTATGTGACTTTCTTGTTGCTTTATCTTCACTCCCAGACAATAGTGCACACATTCTTATTTCTGCTAAAGTTTTAACAAACTTGGTCAATAGTAATTTTATTGGCCATCTTAACTTTTCAATGAATTTGATTTCATACTTTATCAGTTGTAGCAGAACTTTAGTTGAGCTTAGGTAAAGATATTCTCAGTCTGGATCATACACTAGATAAGTGAAATATTTAGATAAACACTCCCAGCGTAGAAATGAAATTCCAAAAGACAAAGGCGGTTTTTTTTTTGTTTTTTTTTTTTGTTTGATAACAATCAAGTTTTATCCAGAAATTGGAATGTAAAATATGACAGTAAGGCTTTATTTAGTATGTGTTGTCACAACTCTCATAAGCCTTTGCCCGCCAAATACTGCACAGCTTGATGACAATCCCAGTTTATCCCCTCTGTATTGGCTTCACAATGATAACAAAGAAGAAATTTCTAAATTATATAAAGTTGATGAATTAGACAATTCTTTCAGGGTACACAGAAACAAATTCATTGGTGACTTGTTGACTGAAATTCTGAAAGAACTAAAACAAGATAATGGAAATGTTATTGACGAAATTGATACAGAAACTGAAAGAACTAGCCTTGTGAAGTTTGATGACAGTCATAACATCAGAAACAGACCCCTACAGTTCAATTGAAACAAATTGTGATGGAAAAACGTTGTCACTGTACTAGACCCTCTAGATCAGAACCCCTGTTCTTATGAATCGGTGTCAAAAGTCATGTCGCATATTCAGACAGAATCTGATAGAGACTGAAACATTATAGGTTGTGATGGTCTTCCTTACAAGCTATGTGCAAGACTCATACAAATTTCCCATACATGTCGAAAATGTTCTCTACAATTTAAATCAAAATCTGACTTTGAAGAACATATATACGTTAACCACCCCAATGCTGCTATAAATGCTTATGCCTATAGAACATATGATAATATTCTTCTTATACCTGGCTTAGGTCACTATGAGATAAACTATACCAAGCTTCAAGCTATTATGGTCCGTGATTATTATAGAATTAGCAAAACTTTTAGGCTTCAGAAGCATTAAAGCGATTGTCAGCTGTGAAGCAGCCACCAACCACCACAAATCATGGCAAATTATTCAAATATTCATGAAGGCAACATCAAAGGAAATACTGATACCATATGTAAAGAAATGTGTAAGAAATGGTGTTGATCCGGAAGTGAAGGGGATGTACACATGGCTAAACAATTCAAAAAGTATGAATCTGAAATTCCTTTTTACTTGCGTATTCACCTACTGCTTTGGTCTAGATTTATTCAGAAAGGTATGAGGAGGAGCAATTATCAAGTTATACTGACTGCCATGAACAAATTATCGTCATTGTTTTATGGATTGAATAAAACACAGTACATGGAGATCGACTTAAGGCACACTATTACAATGCATCAGTGTCCTGCTATTGTAAAACAGTTCGTTTGCCACGTATTATCATTATCTCAGTCTGGTCATCCTAGCAAGTGTGAGGTGGGGGGATTTTATTCTGGACAGTAAAAACAGACGCATGAAGATGTGGCTCCCTTCTGGGGCACCCACATGGGAAAGATGGTTGAGAGTTTGTCGAAATCTAGACAGCATGGAGAAAATGAAGGAAAGCGTATGTGATGGTATGGATAATGATTCCTTGGATGACGGTTTCAGGTTTGTATTAAGTAAATAATGAAATAATATAAATAAGAAGAAGAAAAAAGAAGAAAGAAGAAGAAAGAATAACAAGAGGGCCATGATGGCCCTGGGTCGCTAACCTGATCCATAAGGCAACAAGTGAGCCTCGAGGAGAGCCATTATTGACCCCATGGCTACAATTTGCATAATCTTGGAAGTGGCTTCATACCAAATATCAAAGAACAGAGCCTTCTAGTTTCAGACAAGAAGATTTTTAAAGGTTTTCCGTATATAAGTCTATATAAAACCTGCGGGTCCCGGGTGCAGCCATTTTTGGCCCCAGGGCTATAATTTGAACAATCTTGGTAGAAATCCACGCGACAAAACTTCATACCAAATATCAAAGACCTTTGCCTTCTGATTTCAGACAAGAAGATTTTCAAAGGTTTTCCCAATATAAGTCTATGTAAAACAAGTGGGCTTGGGGGTGGGCCCATTTTTGGCCCCAATTTGAACAATTTTGTTAGAGGTCCACTACATCAAACTTCATAACAAATATTAAAGACCTTGGCCATCTGGTTTCAGACGATAAGATTTTCAAAGGTTTTCCCTACATAAGTCTATGTAAAACCAGGAGGGCACCAGGGTGGGCCCATTTTTGGGCTCAGGGCTATAATTGGAACAATCTTGGTAGAGGTCTACTAGACAAAGCTTCATATCAAATATCAAAGACATGAGCCTTCTGGATTCCGACAAGATGCTTAAAGGTTTTCCCTAAATAAGTCTATGTAAAACCAGTGGGCCCCGGGGCAGAGCCATATTTATCCCCAAGGCTAAAATTTGATTAATTTTGGTCAAGGTCCACTAGACAAAGCTTCATACCAAATATAAAAGAACTGAGCTTTCGGGTTTCAGACAAGAATATTTATATAGATTTTTCCTATATAAGTCAATGTAAAACCAGTGGGCCCCAGGGAAGGGGGCATTTTGGCACCAGGGCTATAATATGAAAAATCTTGATAGAGGTTCACTAGACGAAGCTTCATGCCACAAATCAAAGACCTGAACCTTCAGGTTTGAGACAAGAAGATTTTTAAAGTTTTTACCTGTATAAGTCAATGTAAAATCAAAGGGCCCCGGGGTGGGGGCAGTTTTGGACCCAGGGCTATAATTTGAACAATCTTGGTTGAGGTCTTCATACCAAATATCAAAGACCTGGGCCTTGCCATTTCAGAGAAGAAGAGTTTAAAAGATATTCCCTACATAAGCCTATGTTAAACCAAAGGGCCCCAGGGCAGAGGCATTTTTGGTCCTAGTGCTCTAATTTAAACCATCTTCATAGAGGTTCACTAGATGAAGCTTCATACCAAATATCAAAGACCTGGGCCTTGCGGTTTCAGAGAAGAAGATTTTTAAAGATTTGCCCTATACAAGCCTATGTAAAACTGGCAGGCCAAGGGGCGGGGGCATTTTTAGCCCTTGGGGTATAATTTTTCAACAATCTTGGTAGAGGTCCACTAGATGAAGCTTCATACCAAATATCAAAGACCTGGGCCTTGCGGTTTTAGAGGAGAGGATTTTTAAAGATATTCTCTACATAAGCCTATATTAAACCAAAGGGCCCCAGGGCGGGGCATTTTTGGCCCTAGGGCTATAATTTAAACAATCTTGATAGAGATCCACTAGATGAAGCTTCACACCAATTATCGAAGACATGGGCCTTGTGGTTTCAGAGAAGAAGATTTATAAAGATTTTCCCTATATAAGCCTATGTAAAATTGGTGGGCCCCGGGGCGGGGGTATTTTTAGCCCCAGAGCTATAATTTTTCAACAATCTTGTTAGAGGTCCACTAGATGAAGCAACATACCAAATATCAAAGACCTGGGCCTTGCAGTTTCTGAGAAGAAGATTTTTAAAGATTTGCCCTATACAAGCCTATGTAAAACTGGCAGGCCAAGGGGCGGGGGCATTTTTAGCCCTTGGGGTATAATTTTTCAACAATCTTGGTAGAGGTCCACTAGATGAAGCAACATACCAAATATCAAAGACCTGGGCCTTGCGGTTTCTGAGAAGAAGATTTTTAAAGATATTCTCTACATAAGCCTATGTTAAACCAAAGGGCCCCAGAGCGGGGCCATTTTTGGCCCTAGGGCTAAAATTTAAACAATCTTGATAGAGGTCTACTAGATGAAGCTTCACACCAAATATCGAAGACCTGGGCCGTGTGGTTTCAGAGAAGAAGATTTATAAAGATTTTCCCTATATAAGCCTATGTAAAACCAAAGGGCCCTGAGCCTGGGGCATTTATGGCCCCGGGGATATAATTTGAACAATCTTGGTAGAGGTCCACTAGATGACACTTTATACCAAATATAGTAGACCTGGGCCTTGCGGTTTCAGAGAAGAAGCTTTTTTAAAGATTTTCCCTATGTAAGCCTATGTAAAACCAAAGGGCCCTGGGCCGGGGGCAATTTTTGGCCCCAGGGCTATAATTTGAACAATCTTGGTAGAGGTCCACTAGATAAAGCTTCATACCAAATATCAAAGACCTGGGTTGTGCAGTTTCAGAGAAGAAGATTTTTAAAGATTTTCCCTATATAAATCTATGTAAAACCAAAGGGTCCCAGGACGGGGGCATTTTTGGCCCCAGGGCTATAATATGAACAAACTTGGTAGAGGTCCACTAGATGAAGCTTCGTACCAAATATCAAAGACCTGGGCCTAGCGGTTTCAGAGATGAAGATTTTCAAAGATTTGTCCTATATAAGCCTATGTAAAATTGGTGGGCCCCGGGGTAGGGGCATTTTTCGCCCCAGGGCTATAATTTGAACAATCTTGGTAGAGGTCCACTAGATGAAGCTTCATACCAAATATCAAAGACCTGGGCCTTGCAGTTTTAGAGAAGAAGGTTTTGAAAGATTTTCCCTATAAAAGTCTATGTAAAACCAAAGGGTCCTGGGGTGGGGCCATTTTTGGCCCCAGGGCTATAATTTGAACAATCTTGGTAGAGGTCCACTAGATGAAGCTTCATACCAAATATCAAAGACCTGGGCCTTGTGGTTTCAGGGAAGAAAATTTTTAAGGATTTTCCCTATATAAGCCTATGTAAAACTGGTGGGCCCCGGGGCGGGGCCATTTTTGGCCCCAGGGCTATAATTGGAACAATCTTGGTAGAGGTCCACTAGATTAAGCTTCATACCAAATATCAAAGACCTGGGCCTTGTGGTTTCAGAGAAGAAGATTTTTAAAGATTTTCCCTATATAAGCCTATGTAAAACTGGTGGGCCCCGGGGCGGGGCCATTTTTGGCCCCGGGGCGGGGCCATTTTTGGCCCCAGGGCTATAATTTACACAATCTTGGTAAAGGTCTACTAGATGAAGCTTCATATCAAATATCGAAGACCTGGGCCTTGTGGTTTCAGAGAAGAAGATTTTTAAAGATTTTCCCTATATAAGCCTATTTAAAATTGGTGGACCCCGGGGTGGGGGCATTTTTGGCCCCAGGGCTATAATTTGAACAATCTTGGTAGAGGTCCACTAGATGAAGCTTCATACCAAATATCAAAGACCTGGGCCGTGCGGTTTCAGAGAAGAAGATTTTTAAAGATTTTCCCTTTATAAGTCTATGTAAAACCAAAGGGTCCAGGGGGCGGGGGGCATTTTTGGCTCCAGGGCTATAATTTGAACAATCTGGGTAGAGGTCCACTAGATGAAGCTTCATACCAAATAGCAAAGACCTGGGCCTTGCGGTTTCAGAGAAGAAGATTTTTAAAGATTTTCCCTATATAAGCCTATGTAAAACTGTCGGGCCCCAGAGCGGGGCCGTTTTTGGACCCAGGGCTATATTTTGAACAATCTTGGTAGAGGTTCACTAGATGAAGTTTCATACCAAATATAGTAGTCCTGGGCCTTGTAGTTTCAGAGAAGAAGATTTTTTGAAGATTTTCCCTATATAAGCCTATGTAAAACTGGTGGGCCCCGGGGCGGCGCCATTTTTGGCCCCAGGGCTATAATTTGAACAATCATGGTAGAGGTCCACTAGATGAAGCTTCATACCAAATATCGAAGACCTGGGCCTTGTGGTTTCAGAGCAGAAGATTTTTAAAGTTTTCATTTAAAAAATCTATTTTTAGCTCCTGTGACCTAGATGTGCAACAGACTGGAACCATTTGAACAACTTTGAAAGGGGACCACCTAAGGATCATTCCTGTGAAGTTTGGTCAAAATCCAATTAGTGGTTTAGGAGGAGATGTTGTTTGAAGAAAAAGTTTACGCACGCACGCACGCACGCACGCCCGCACGCACGCACGACGGACGACGGACAAAAAGTGATCCCAAAAGCTCACCTTGTCACTACGTGACAGGTGAGCTAATAAAGAAAAATAAGAATAAAAAATGGTAGAAGAAAAAAGAACGAAGAAAGAAGAAGGAAGAAGAGTTAGAAGAAGAACGAAGAAGATGAAGGAAGAAGAGGAAAAAGAATGAAGAATAACAAAGAAGAAAATGATGAAAAAGAATAAGAATAAACAAGAAGAAGAAGAAAGAAACAAGAGATGTCACTATAGGTGACCAATGCCCCCCCCCCCCCCTGCGGGAGCCACTTTCTGAGTTTTTGCAAAATTTCAAGGGGAGATAATTCAGCCCAAAAAGTTATGGCCCTTGGTCAGAATGTAGCCCTTGTGATGGTGAATTAGTGTGCGAAGTTTCATGGGGCTAGGTCAAGTTTTTGTGACGGACAGACATACAAACAAACAGACAGACAGACAGACAGGGCAAATACTATATGCCCCACCCCCGAATCAGAGATTCTCGAAAGGGGGGTATAAATAGAAGAAAAAAGAAGAAGAATTACTAAAGTAAATCACATCACGAATACATGTCTATGAAATTTTGAACCATTAATCCCAACTTTTATCATTTAAAACTGTTGTTTACCGGGGTATTACAATTCTGCTCAAAACATAGATTTTGTGTACACGTTAGAGCCGACTCAGTGAGCCAGTTCTAACAAGTAACCAAAATTCAGTATAATTTTAGAGGAAGATTTTCAGTAATCGGATATAATATTTATAGTTTATGCCAAAAGGACAATTACTTTCCAAAAAATGAGTAAGTGGCTATCCAAGATAAATGACACCAGCGATACAAACAATGAATGAAAACAATATCATAAATAAACCGCCACAGAAGAGCCGCCTTTGAACAGTAACTGAAAAGTCTCAAATTAATCTTAATATTTTTTTGAAATGAAAACTGAATGGTAAAATGGAAATGATTTCATATAACAATATGTCACAAATATCCAATTTTACATCTAATAATTTTAACATACATATTATAGGAAGACAGTTCAAGACAGAGAAATAAAAGAGTGGAGGTACACGATCAGAAGGTCTGGCTATCTAGAGAAAGAGGGAGTCCACACTTCATTCAGCAACAAACCATTAGACATAAACCTTATTAACTTTGAAAAAAAATGCGTTGAAAACAAAAGGGAGTATTACCAAAAGTTTCCTGACCCATGTAAGATACAGAGAGTCTTCATCGCCCCAGATAAAAGAAGTAACGCCAACGATATATCAACGAAAACCAACAATGAAATAGCTGGGTGTATAGAAGAACTGTTGAAGGTATTTTTATGCGCTAGCAATGATGCATCATTCGAAATATAACACGCGGATATACATTCATAACCTAAGTTCATACAGCAATAAATTAGCAGGAAGAACTTATAACGAAACATATTATTTTCATCTGCACAGTATCACCGGTTTTTTAAATACACATGTTCCGTTTAATAGACGATAATTCAGACAACGAAATGTAAAACAGAAGTAAAGGCGGTGATCAGGAATCGATACAATTACCCAACACTTCTCATTCAAGACACCAAAGGGAAAGAAACTCAAACATACACGCATGCAACAATAATAATAAAAAACACTAGGATGCCCATCGCCAAATTTTGTTGGATTCCGATTAATGGTTAAGGAGATAGCAGAACGGACGGACAGAAGATGGACGGACATACAGACGGACAGACAGACAGACATACGAAACAGACAAACGGGGGCAATTTTCGGATGGCAATCTTTATTTGACACCAGCCTCTGCGAGCCGGTTCTAACGTGTACCCACAATATATGTTTTCCGGCAGAAATATGGACAGTAATGTATACTCCTGTAAAGCCCATACATGAATTAGTGCTTAAGGTATATGGGGTGGGGTGGGGGGCGGGCAAAAATATACCGGTGTGTTTTTGTGATGCTTATGTCACTTTGTTTATGCTCTGGTACTCAACATATTTTTTTAGCAAATTGAAGATAATGGCAACAGCGATGAAGCTAACGCTCTGAAACAAATTTGGCAAAAGGAGCGGCAATGGAAGAAGAAGCAACTTCTTTCATTTTACAAAGAGGTAGTTCAAACACTAGAAGAAGTATCGGAAAAACAGGACAGACATTGTTTCGGGTAATTCTATTTCAATACAGTTTATTTATCTTTGCACTGGGCAATTGAATGGTATCTTGCTCACAAATCCTGTTGTTAATTTTTTCTTGGTACAAAGCATGCAGTTTGCATGCACCCAGTATTTACAGTGGGGTGTATCACACCCCATCCAAGTGCTTTGTTGGGATTTAGTGTCTTTGTCATAATCCGACCCACAGATGCTACATTGTCTGTCTGTGCCTGGAAGTTCTGTTATTGTTTCACCCTTGTCAGCGTAAACAAGGTCCCGAACTTCTGTCTGTACATGTGATGGGCTCAAGGATGGACCATCCAAAGTAGAAGTAAAACAAAGATCAGGAATTGATACAATTAACTTACTCCACCCATAAAAGACACCAAAGGGAAAGAAATACAAACATTAAGCGACCAGACCATAATGGAAACCCAAACAAAGGAAGGCCATAAGGACAGTTACTTTCCCACAAAATGGCCATATGGCCATCCAAAACCAAAAGACACAAGTGATACACACAGTAAGTAACAAACAACAACACAAATAAATCGCCACAGAAGAGCCGCCTTGGAACGGTCAGTGGAAGATTTCCACTGGGGGGCTTAAATCGATTTTACGTGGCCACAATCCTCGCCCTTACTTCCGTCGCGATTTAGACAAATAATTTGTTCAGTCCGCATGAAGGCCTCCTAACTCATCAGTGCAACATCTCCGGCATAGAAGGTTGCCTAGTGTTTGGATTTTGCTGAATTAAAATGTAAGATAAATTTCGATATATATAATGGCTTACAATTCGGTTCTTTTTGGCCGGTATCAATAATTTACATTAATGACATGTATAATTGTCAATATTTTTGGATATCATAAATTGTATTCAATAATGTTATATGACCTTTACAGTGTTGACGGGGACGTTAAACTTCAAATCAAAGAAACAAACAAACAAACAAATATATACATTTTATATATACATATATCAATATTTATGATATCCATTATTCCCTTGCATTTATGGATATCTAAAAATCACATTATAGATATCTATAATTGGAATTATAGATATCATTAAACATAATATGGATATCATAAAATAAATAATACATATCTAATATTATTAATAGATATCTACAGGTACCCTGCCGTAATATGTCGGTGTTATGGTTTCAATGTTGATAAATACTCGTCTATTTATAAATCATAATAAACAACGGTGTTTTCCACAGGTACGTAACGGGTTATATTCTAAGACAAAGGCACTTAATTTTGCAGTACCGATGTAATCAGTTGCGTAGCGCAACTACTATCGAGGAGCGCCTAAAACGACTGTCCTGAGGGTCGCAGGTTCGATCCTCGCAGAAAACCTTTTTTCATAAAGCTATTAAAAGCATCATTTATTTTTTTCTTGATGATTTTTTTTATAAAATAGTTTCAGAATTTACATTTTTATTATTTCTTTTTTAATTTTCAATCTGTTTATTAGTTTTGTATTATTATTTTTTCGTGAATGGTTATCTATTTATTTTAAAGTTCAATACATGTCATGCACAACTTTAAAGATCAACTTCACATTTGATTTATAATAGTGAATGAAAAAGAAACATCAGCAAGTACATGTACAAGAGAATTGAAATACAAGATGCCATAATTTGATACAATGGAACCTGATTGGCCTAGACCCTATATGTGACATGTGAAAGTAAAGAATAGGCACACCAATAACATGACTTGAAATTAACATTGATTGGAAATTTATAATTTAATTCATGTTGATCATACGTTATTTTAACGTTTATCGATGGTTAGTCACAAAACTGCATTTGTCAGAACCAAAAAACTTCGCTTTGTCAGCCGACAAAGTCTCTTCTGCTGTCAGAGTAGCATCACATGACGACACTTCAACAGCAGGACAACCGAGTATGAACTAAGGAATGTTCAGAAAAAAATTATATCAGCACAAAAATGCATGCTTCACGAGAAAATCGAGGATTTTTTGCTTTTGGCGCAAAAAAAAATGTTAAAGAAAAAACATCCCCAAAGATTCGAACCCGCATACTTCAGCTCCACAGGCCCGTGACTTTACCACTTGGCTAGCGTCGATACAGTGTAGGTATGGTATTTTTTAGCCTGATACCATCACATTAATAGGGAGTCACCAAAAATAAAATTAGATCATCCAAAAATAACATATAATTGCGTAGATAAATTTAAAAATAACCTTTATTTACAATAATATTGACAATAACAAACTGACAACTGATGTCGGTTTTACTGTAATAATATTTATAGATATCCAATATTTTATTATAGATATCATGAATTTTAATTATAGATATCTTGAAATTGTATTAAATAGTAAAAAGGCACCCCATAATATGTAACTCGCTGTTGTTGTTTCCATAAGGGTCTGGTTACTTCATGTTTGTGGTTATTTCCATTTGGTGTCTGTGATAAGAGGTTTAATAAATTGTATCGATTCAGGATCATTGGTTCACTTCTTTTTTCAATGATTTACTACTTCAGGAATTCCAATGCTGCGTTATTATTGTTTATGTATCGTTTCTGAGCAGTTTAAACATCTCGTTCGAAGAGATACAGAGGGTAAGACAATGTATTTATGTAGATAACAGATAAGCAAATGATAAAAGGTGTCCCTTTAGACCGATGAACTCATTATAACAACTCGAACGATCCAGTGTGTGCAGTTTTGGCTATTGAACTAGTAAGAAAAGGTCATTAAGAAAAGGCCACAATATGAAAAGGCCAATATGAAAAGGCAGCTATTTCAAGTCCCCAATAGAATTTGACATGTAGGCACAAACAAAAACAGACCAGAAACATGAATCAACGGCACAAAGCCTCATAACAAATAAGACACTGCGAAAGAACGACCACCTCATCGGTGAACTCATTACACTTTGCACTGAAAACCAATTGTAAAGTTTGCTGAAATTCCATTAAAAGTTTGATTAGGACAGTCGCTTGAAAGACTAAAATATTCATCAAATACGTCCAAAGAGTCAGCCTGAGTCTTAACCATTTAACCATTTAAGTTATTACTAACCTGTTCGCTTATCTCTTTCTCGGTTTCATATGTATCGGTTACACCAGGGGAACTAACGTGCAGCTTAACCTTGGCCCCTGTTAGAACTTCAAGTTCATGAGCCTGCAAAGGAATATGTGTAACAGGGTATATGGATAGGTATATCATATACTTGTAGTCTGTGGTTTTAAGCCTATATTAATAATTACTGAGCCTCACAAGGCGGTATTTCCATTGCAGTTTTATTTGTTTTATATTCGCTGCTTTTATACAAAGAAATAAAAGAAATTACTAGGAATTAATTATTATTTAACTTTAAACTTTAGTCAGTAATATTTTTATGAATCAACAGAATGCAAAAATTCCAGATGATAGGTTTAAACATTGTGTGGCCCCTTACACAATAAGCGAGAGAACTATGACCCTGCTAATTGTAGGCCAATCATACTGACTTGTATTTATTGTAAGTCTCAGGAGCACATCCTTGTGGGTAAATAATGCAACATCTATCAGAGCATAAGATGTTAGTTATGCCTCAAAATGGTTGTCGTATTGCCTGATCATGTGAGACCGAGGTGATGAATATTAATTATGGCCTTCAGGAAAACATAGGAGCCCATATATTGGGTCAAATGCAGACATACCACATCATTATAGACTTTGCTAGGGTTTCGATAAGATACCCCATAGACGGCTGCTATATAAACTGCATTTAATGGTATCTGAAATGATATCCTCCAGTGGATCTAATCCTGGCTATCTGCAAAGCCAAAAACAGTACTTCTGGATGGTGTTTGTTCAGACCCAAGGGCTCTGTTTTTGAACCGATATTATCCTTAATCTTCATTAATGACCTACAAGATACCCTACGCTCAACCATCGCCTTTTTACTGTGTAGGAATATCAGATGATTGGGACAAATTGCCACTTTGGGAGGAGGTATGGCTCATGAAATTTAGTGTCGCCAAATATCACTCTATAAGGGTGAATACCCATCCCCACCTTCAAAAAATATCATGTGTGGGTATACATCACAGGAACAAGTTTTACAGAATGTATCTTCACCTCAATATTTAGGAATTAAAATCACAGATGAATCGTTGAAAGGGGTCAACGCATCAATGAAATCACTAGTTAGGTTATTAAGACATTAGGTTTCCTCCGGAGAAATCTTGAATATGTACCTATCACAAGCCGGTGTGGGTAACAGGAGAACAAGGTCCCACCCCTTTCAGTATTGCCGTCCAAAACCATATAAGGATGATTGTCAAAATCCTTTTCCCATGGACAGTTGCAGCTTGGAATGGCTTTACAGTCTAAGCTGTCTCTTCTGAGGCATTAGATATGTTAAAGCCGAATGTATAAATCATAGGCTTCGGCAGGGTTGGGAAATGATTGCCAGCCCCTGATGAGTTTTTTGGTGTATATATTTTTAAACTGCTGGTAGCGATGTCACAAGTTTATTTGTTTAATGATAAATTATGTTCCATATCCATAACATGCCATTATGGTTATTATGAGCAGTATAGAAAGAAAGAAGCCAGTCGCTTACCTTTCCAAACAAAGTTTCCTTTCTTGTGGACCTAACCTTGCTTCTCTTTATTTTGTCTTGTATAAATTTTATTTGTATAGGACCCTTATGGTGGTGTTCCAGAGCCTTTAGGGGTGGTACCTTCAAATGCCCAGTGGCCTTCTTTATCTTCTTGGAGTACTAATCAATACAAAAAAAAAAACATGTCAAAATGTACTTTTTATTTACATGGGGTGTCCTGAAGACACACATACCCCGACAGGCATCATCAATATTGGTCGTTCTTTTGGACAGTATTTATTGTTAATTGGCTTTCTGTCGTTGGTTCATGTTTTGTCTGTTTTTGTGTACGCCACCATGTCACTATCGATTGGTGACTTGAGATGGCTGATATTGTGGTCTTTCCCGAGTGACCTTTTCTTACTAGTTTGGAGTCAAGGTCTGTGTCATTGGAATGATTTTATCGTTTGAATTGTTTGACATATTAGATCTTCAACACGAAAACATGCTTATAACTTTGACTCCATTAATCTCTATATTATATAGTAAATTTGGGGATAACAGGGATATGCATTATTTTCCTATTTCTGCTCAAAAACAGAGTTAGTTAGGACTTGTAAGAAACGCATCGCTGAGGCGGTTGTAAACAGTCCCAACTATCTATATTTTGAGCAGAAATACGGAAAAAGCATATTTTTTTTTAACTGAACATTTTCAGTTTTTCAGGGAGAATTGTTCAATATATTTGAATAGCTATGCATGTTTTCGTGATGAAAATGGAGTGAAGGGATTGGGCATGCCATGGTCTGTCATTTAATATGTGATAATATAGTATGCATCATTTTTGGTGATTCACTTACGGGATATTACTAATGTAAAAGCTCAGAATAATATTAGTTTTTTAAAGGCATGGAATAACAGACGAATGTGGAGACACACGGAAACACACTGAAAATTCGCCTAATTAAATACATTGAAAATATTATTGTCTAAAAAAGAAAAAAAATCAAATGAAAAATTGAAATATTTTTCTTAACTATGCACAAAACAGAGATTGTGGGTATTCGTTAGGACCGCCTCTAAGGAGTTCCCACAACCTATGTTTTTGAGGAGAAATACGAAAATTAATGTATAATGATGCAAACACCAGTTTTACTATATGAAACTGGGGGTTAGAGAGGGTAAAAATTATAAAGCCCTGATCCTGGTGAGAACTAACTTAACTGACGAAACATATGCTTTGCTTAACTTGCATAAACAAGTATTTTTGTTTAATTTGTAGGTAATACAACATATTAGACAACAAAAATCAACACTTGAGAGATTTTGCCCTTCTCCTGGTTAGTCGTGATAGCTCAGTGGTTAGTGCACTTGCCTCTGATGCAAGAGGTCCCGGGTTCGATCCCCGGCAGCGGCGATACAATTTCGGTGTCTGAACACGCTCCATTGGCACCATTTGCAGGATTGAATGTCAGCTATAGACCGTACACTGATAGAACTTTTTTCTTCAAACATACAAGTAAATATACAATTTCCAAATATATAACTTCTCTGGTGGGTTTTTGTTTGTTTTGAGAAAACAGAAGGCCTGCCAAGCAGTATTTGAACCATAACCATTGACGCTTGCGATAAAATCATGACTATTGATGTAATAAGGTGACTTGCCTGACCCTCGACCGACAGTGTTCCGAGCAAAGCGTCGTACTTTTCTTGTTGGTGTCAGGACAGTAAGTGAGTCTAGTAGCGTGGTCAGTTTTCCGTGATGCACGTGCCAAGGTTGTCAGCTGACGATAGTTCGGTGATCGCTGTGCCTTTCCTTCGATCTTGTCGTAGTGGATCTTGATGTTATTGTTGTATGTGCATATAGCTACAGCCAACTGGCACATCAATATTCTTGAGAGACACGTGAAAACTCCGTGATTCCTCGGGACATTTTTTTTTTATTTTCACCCCCTTGAACCCACTTTTACGTATATAGTGAAACGGGGGTTTACATGGGTACACCTTATTTTATTTATTTCTGCTCTCAAATATAAATTGTGGGTACTCGTTACAACCGCCTCGATCAGGCGGTTCTAACGAGTACCAACAATCTATATTTTGAGCATTAATAATAAAAATATCACAATTGTTCGTCTGAAAATTTAAGTATTTTCGGCGGTCAAGTTTACAATGTATTTGTATAGGCATGTTTTCGTAATGGTATATGTAAACTTCTAGAGCTAATCAAAGCACTGACAGCACCGATGCGCCAGATTGCCTCAGAGTGCATCTTGGGAAAACGACCCTGAACGGGGATTTGGACTACTTCCTTTAACCATAGGGATTGGTTGGGTGAGGCTTAGGTGACGTGTATCTTGCGTAACTGGGACGTCCCACTGATATTGGCTTACAGTTGGACAAGGCCTGCTGTCAACCAAAATCACGTTGCTTTCAATTTTTTGGGACTTTTACCCGACAATGAGATGGATAAATTAAATTTCAAGTCCTGCCACCCAAACAAACCAAAAATGTTTATATGAAGGGACGGATAGGCTTAGACCCTCAAGGTGGTTTACCAGTACTCATGTTCGGTCGGTTTCAGCTTTGCGTGGACGCATCTTGCAGTCCAAACTATTTCTCCAAGCCCCGATGGGCGGCGCCGATTTAAGGAGTGTATGGTTGTAGGCTTTTGTGGATTAAGGACGTGCTAGATTACGTGAGAGACATTGCTTTATCATATGACGTCGTTGATAAGCAGTGGATATCGTCGTGTAATAAAAATCGTATGACCACACGTGTAATAACACTTTGGCGGGATTTAGTAACGTCATGACGATGTCCATGTCAACAATGCATTTTTCGTAGAAAACTTGTCAGATTAAAAGGCGATAAAATCCAATTTAAAGTAGTCATATGATAAAGAGAATCTTACACTCGTGGTCATTTCATAAGAAATTTATGAAACTCGCCGAAGGCGCGTTTCATAAATTTCATATGAAATGACCACTCGTGTAAGATCCTCTATATAAAACAGAATCTCAGGCAAATCAAGTCTTGTAAATTTATAGCTCCTGCGTCGCGTCGCCACGTTAACAAGTCGATAAAATGATTGCCCTTATAAACCCAACCCTCAACAAGACGTTTCTAACGAACACCCGTAATCTATGTTAGAAACACAAATGAGAGGCGACAACCTGATTTTATCTGAAAGGCTCACGGGTAATGGTTACGAACTGAAGGTGTTTAGCCAAGCGTCATCAGTTTCTTGAGCTTTATCACGATAGTAGGTCAGTCTGGAGGGTCGCTGACGTGTGATCAAGGGTTCGACACATGCAGGGTCTGCGACATTCTTTCGTGGAGACTGATCATGAAATATTATCATAGGTCATTCTATTCATCACGTTAACATTTCCGTGAAATAAACACGCCTCAAAAACCCAATTTGTATAGAGAAAAGTTGGGTTTTGGGGTATATATCATTTTCTCTATTTTTTGCTCAAAAACATAGACTGTGGGTACTCGTTAAAACCGCCCCTAGGATTGACTATTAGTAAATACAGGAGTTTAAGCCCCTTCCCAAGCCCCATCTTAACCGACCCCACCCAATCCCCGCGATCTTTCCGCTGATTTTACTTTTTTATTTTGGTTATACGGCCCTTTCAAGGTTATTTCACTAATTTCGAGCCGGTCGTTAATCAGAAGAGGGTGAAAAAAATCGGAGAAAAACCACATGATCGTCCGTTGCAGAACTTGGCGTCTCACATGTGGCCCGAGCCAGGCTCGAACCACAAAGAGTCAGCGCTCTTACCCATTAGGTCACGGAGGCCCATCATAAGTGTGATTAAAACTGAGCGACATAAGTGTATTCTTTCACCAATTTGTCTTAATGTTTTATTAATATTTTCTCTAAGTTTTTGAGCATTTGTCTGTCAAGAGCAGAAGCTATTGTTGTAGCTGAACTAGCCATCTAAATCAGGACTCAGACGCAATGAACTCTCTATTATAAACTTTATTTTCTTCTTACAACTTTTGAAACAATTCCTCGATTGTCTGTGTTTCTAGAAGTTATTAATTCTCGTAGAAATAGAATGTTACTATGCAATAGAATTTACGTATAAGCCACGGGATAGGAAAGCCTGCTTCTGTCATTGGCGAAGAGCAAAGATGCAGATCAGCCAGCATCCGCGCAGTCTGAATTGTTACTTTGTGTTCGCAGCTTAAATAGTACCATGCCTCTTTTTCTGTATAAATCAAAGAACTTGTAGCACTGGTGAGTCGAAGTCTCTGAGTGAAGGTTGCAAAATGGTCCTGTTTAACACGTAACTATCTTTTAAAGAAAAAGCAGGGTAGATTCTGATCGGATTCCACGTTCTGCAGCGTCTGATCGTGGTCTACTCCATTTGCTAATGGCCCGGTACATGAACCCAGACGAGATTTTAGCGCAAACCAACCCTTTTATACAGAGCGCTCTGACAGCAAAGGAAAAATTATGAATAACCGATAGCAAGTAGAAGCATTTGCTCTTTGTTTGTTTAATTTGGGGTTAAACGTCCTCGTCAAGACTATTTGTCTCATTCTGGAGACGTTGCTTTCAATTTTGTGGGACTTTACCCAACACTGAGATGAAATGACATCTCAAGCACTGTCGCCTAATGAAACCAAAAGGAGTTATATGCATGGAGGGCCGACACGCACCACTTTACCTGGGCAGGCTTAGACCTTCTAAGCGGTTTACCAGAACACATGTTTGTGGTCGGTTTCAGCTCTGCGTGGAAGCACCTTTCAGCCCAAACTATTTATCCAAGCCCCGATCGGCGGGGGTGGTAGGGCGGAGTCTATGCAACTCACCAGCGGCATTGTTTCCTTCCCACCGCTGCAAGCAATGTGGCGTAAACCGGGTCGTCCAAGGTCAAGCAATGCGGTAACCATCCAGTTGCTTATCCTGCTGAACCGTAACTTCATGCGAAAGCCAACCACTCTACTCGAATCGCTAAAAGAGCCGCCTCCTACAACCAGGAACCATTTAAAGTTTTATTTGTAGCGGTGTGTTTTCAGATAACGTCAAGGTGGCAGTCGTATGACGTTTCTCTCATTTCATGTTTTACCTCGCAAATACACGGACACCATCCTTCGCATCCGCATGCTTTGCACATTTAATTACACGAAAAACTTTTTAATAAGATTCTTAAACAACCTTAGAAATGAAACTTTTCTATGTACAAGCTTAAATAATTTATTTCATTTGAATTATCCGCTTCGCCTGTTTAGTCATTTGTAGCGGTGTGTTTGTTAGGAGCTACATTTAGGGGCCTTTTCGAGTGGAACTATAGTAGCTGCTATAGTTACTAAAGTTCCCGTCGAACATCGTTAATTTCTACTATAATGACGGTATTTGACCTTTGAACTCTACCAGAGCTCAACGGAGGTAGGGAGCGCCGTTCCTTTAGTAGCAAGACGGCGTCTTGCGGCAACATTCAAGATTTGTAAGGATAAATTTAGTCTCGATTGACTGAAATAAACAATGAACTGCTCCTTTTTCACTTATACGTCTTTTACTTGTACTTGTTATCTATTTCTAATTATATCATATCTTTCTATCTGTCGTCATATATAGCCATACGCCCGCGAGGACATTCTAGGCAGATGCGCTGTCGAACACAATTAATGGAAAAGAAAAGTTAAAAGCAGATAGTGAAGGGGACGAAAGATCATAGGTTAAAATAGTGAAGATGAATTAAAATCAGGTTAAAAACAATTAGAGTTGCTGTTGGGTAAAACAGCAAAAAAGGATGTGAAAATGAAAATTATGTATGGTTCTCCCATTTTATTTCCAAAAATCTGATTGTCTTCTCGCGAATTCTGTCAAATACAGAAGAATATTAAAATCGGTGGCCTGGTCAAGGTGGTAAAGTTGATTCAGAATTGTTACTGGTGACACGTCAAATGACATTCATACACCAGGAGGTGAACGGGCCAGACTAACTTCCCATATCACAGGTCCTGGTGTGTGGATGTCATTTGACGTGTCACCAGCAACAATTCTGATTCTGACAGCGTGTCACTAGACCACTTACTGGGTCAGCAAAACTGCTTCCGCAAGGGTCACCCGTCTATGATATTGCCCTAAAAGAAGTTGATTTTCGCCTTCAGTCAAGACTTCTTCAACTGCAGCGTAAAGCATCAATGAGGCCGCCATGTTTGTTTACTTGACAGTCTACTATAGTTGTAACTGCAGCTGTTCGGCTGGAATGATGCGCGCGCATCTAATTAATAAGCCGGCGTCAGAACTATAGTAGCTACTATAGTTCCAGTCGAAAAAGCTCTAGAGTGACCATAGCAAAATACTTGTCTTTCATTAACCAGATTTTGTGTCTGCAAATAATTGATTTTTTTTCATGTTTCTTCTATGTCCTGAATCGTTCGCCTGAGTAGAATTGTGTGCATGTGCATACCAAGCCTCTTCCCACTTTTTGATGGCAGTTGCAGTTCTTTAAAGGCCAGTTGAAAATGCGTTTTCTCAAAAGGTAATTTGTTTGATTTGTGGTTAAACGTCCACGTCAACACTGCATACGCCATTTTGGAGACGTAACTTCCAATTTTGTGGGACTTGTACCCGACGTTGAGATGAAATGACATCTCAAACCCTGTCGCCCAGTTAAACAAATAGGGTTTATAAGCATGGGCTGACCGACTCGCACGGCTTTGCCTGCGCAGGCTTAGTCTCTAAGCGGTTTAGCAGTACTCGGTTTCAACTCTGGAAACATCATGCAGCCTATCTATTTCTTCAAGCCCCGATGTTCTCGAAAGATAAATTATGTTTTACATAGGCTGTTAGCGAAATATACTACTCAAAGATTGATAGGGATCACTTTTTATACTCCGAATATTGATAAATATCTTGAGTAGAAACTTATGTGCTTTCAGTACTCATGAAAGTGCACCCTTCTCACCCTTCGCAAATGAATTCATGCACCCCAAAAAATCTTGCGTTACGCTTGATTCCAACAAAAAAATCAAACTTGTCAGTGTTCCTTTACTAAGCGTAAAAAGGATTTCATTTGATTTGTGAAACTCTAAAATGCCTAGGGGACAGTTAAGAAACCGTCTGAACCCCGAGAATTAACCGTGGCGTCGAAATGTTGGAATCTGGCGTTTCTCAACGTCGTGTTGCTGAGAATCTGAATGTGTCTCAAAGCGTGGTTTCCCGAATGTGGAGTCGGCAACTTATCCACTGAAATCATTCACACCGACTCGGTGGGGACCGAGAAAGGGCTACAACTCAACATCAGAACCGTTTTTTTGTTGATTCAGTATCGACGTCAACGGTTCCTGAACGCTACGTGCTTCAATAACGAGTTTAGGAACGGAACTGGAGTACGAATTTCTACACAAACTGTCAGAAACAGGCTCCACGAGTTCGGACTTTTAACGCTTTCTAGTACTTATTTATAGCAGGAGGCCTGCTGTACGTGTTCCGTTGACGAGATAGCACGTGCAAGACTTGGCCAGAACTCACGTTAGGTGGACGCCATTACTGTTTACTGATGAATCTAGACTTTACTGGTAAACGTCAGTTGATGTGACGAATGTCTAAAGAGTGATTTGATGAGAGCATGATCGCTATGGAAAGGGATCAGTCATGGTTTTGGCTGAGATAAGCGTGAACGGTAAAACGGACTTGAACGTCGTTGAAAACGGAACGTTAACGGCAGCGAGGTACTGAAATGAGATTCTTGATCAGTTTGTGAAGTAGAAGTAAAACAAAGATCAGGAATCGATACAATTAACTTACTCCACCCATCAAAGACACCAAAGGGAAAGAAACACAAACATTAAGCGACCTGACCATAATGGAAACCTAAACAAAGGAAGGCCATAAGGACAGTTACTTTCCCACAAAATGGCCATATGGCCATCCAAAATAAAAAGACAGAAGTGATACACACAGTAAGTAACAAACAACAACATAAAAAAACCGCCACAGAAGAACCGCCTTGGAACGGTCAGTGGAAAGATTTCCACTAGGGGGCATAAATCGATTTTACGTGGCCAAAATCCTCGCCCTTACTTCCGTCGCGATTTAGACAAATGATTTGTTCAGTCCGCATGAAGGCCTCCTAACTCATCAGTGCAACATCTCCGTGAACACAAAAAATCAAAGAACCACAGAGGTGAGACAACGGTGAGGACTCGACACCAAGAAACCACTGAAATGCTGGAGCAAAAGAACCCCAACAGACTCCGATGGGCCAGACCAGAGACAGAGCATCAGGCACCAACCAACATTACCTTGAATTAGATCTCTCTAATTCTCAATAAGCCTTTACGTTAGAGCCGTCATAGAATCTGAGGCCTGACCCACCGGCGTGCAATTAAAGAGGGAAGCAAAGTTGCCAACCGTGATTGGGTTAACTACCATGCATGCAGTCTGTCGTATAACATCCATGTTGTACCCAATCTTTTTATATCGAAGAATGATTTTACGAATATGGGTGCTGAAGTCATTGCGGTATATTTTTCTGAATTTATATACTAAGTCACCATAAAATTCGGGTTCCGATAGACCTTGTTGGAGAAGAGATTTAAGTCCAATATTGAATTTTGAAATTAAATCAGAAAGGCGTCTATACAATTTTGAAAAGGCTTTGCGTAGTTTATGGTACCGATAACCCTGATTAAGAACTTTAGCCGTTAATAATTTATTACGAGTGTTGAAGTCAGTAACATGACTACAAACTCTAGCAAATCGAATTAATTGCGAAATATAAACGCCATAGGATGGCGCACGAGGAACATCACCATCCAAAAAAGGAAAATTTACGATCTCAAAATCAAAGTCATCGCGTTTATCATAAATTTTGCACGAAACAAACCCATCTACAATAGATAGATGTAAATCCAAAAACGGGGCCTCCGTATCAGAAGAATTTTCTTTATTTAACTGAAGTTCTGGGGGGTAAATGTGACTGATCAGACCATCAAAATAGGTATTATCATTATTTAATAAATCATCTAAATATCTAGAAGTGGAGCTAAAAGCTTCAATAATTTCAGTTTGGTTATCAATGGAAAGCGACAACATGAAGTCTCTTTCATAACAATACAAGAACAGATCAGCCACAAGAGGTGCGCAATTCGTACCCATCGGAATACCCACAATTTGTCTAAATAACTTAGTACCGAATCTAATATAAATATTTCAAGTAGAAAGGTGAGGGCATCACACACTTTCTGACATGACCAAAGTGTATAATTCTTATGCTCTTTAGAAGTGAAAAATGCATTTCTGACTTTACATGCAAGATAGAGAGAATCTTCTCTGTGAAAAGCCCATTCAATTAAATCATTAAGCTTTTCTTTTATAAGATTATGAGGAAGTGTAGTGAAAAGAGTGGAAAAATCGTAAGTAGACAGACTTGTGGCAGTATGTTTCCTCTGGCTTTCTTTGCCAGATCATTACAGGGTCACTGATGAGGCTTGATTAGCCGAAACTACGTAGTATGACCCATCTTCTTTCTTACGAATGTTTTCATTGCTCTAAAAGGAACTCATTTTTGATTTTTATTTGCCTTCACTACAGCTGGTGTTGTGCCGTGTGGCGGCCGTAAAACGTCTCCCCGTACATCAACCATAGTGCAGTTTATATTTTACTTTTGGTCCTTTGAGATCAGCGTGAATATTCTGAGAAATCAGAAATAAATTATTGGTTTAGACTCATATTCTAGACAGGTTTTTAATTATTTGGACCCCATTTTGATTTATATCAGTCTTTGTATCGACTGCCAATTCGAAATTCGAAAAATTGCAGTATGTTTTCTCTGGCTTTCTTTGCCAGATCATTACAGGGTCACTGATGAGGCTTTATTAGCCGAAACTTCGTAGTATGACCCATCTTCTTTCTTACGAATGTTTTATTGCTCTTAAAGGAACTCATTTTTAGCTCACCTGAGCACGAAGTGCTCAAGGTGAGCTATTGTGATCGCCCTTTGTCCGGCGTCCGTCGTGCGTCGTGCGGCTTCAACAATTCACTTAAATAACATCTCCTCCTATCCCTTTGGTCCGATTTCAAAATACTTTCACAGAAATGTTCCTTGGGTGACCCTCTACCAAAATTGCTAAAATGGTTCCCCTCTGCTGAACAAAATGGCCGTCAGAGCTAAAAATAGAAAAACCTTTAAACGACATCTCCTCCTAGCCCTTTGGCCCGATTTCAAAATAATTTCACAGAAATGTTCCTTGGATGACCCTCTACTAAAATTGCTAAAATGGTTCCGCTCCGCTGAACAAGATGGCCGCCAGAGCTAAAATAGAAGCCAGAGCTAAAAATAGAAAAACCTTTAAACAACATCCTCTCCTAGCCCTTTGACCCGATTTCAAAATAATTTCACAGAAATGTTCCTTAGATGACCCTCTACCAAAATTGCTAAAATGGGTCCGCTCCGTTGAACAAGATGGCCGCCGGCTAAAAATAGAAAAACCTTTAAACGACATCTCCTCTTAGCCCTTTGGCTCGATTTCAAAATAATTTCACAGAAATGGTCCTGGGATGACCCTCTACCAAAATTGCTAAAATGGTTCTGCTCCACTGAACAAGATGGCCGCCAGAGCTAAAAATAAAAAACCTTTAAACGACATCTCCTCCTAGCCCTTTGACCCGATTTCAAAATAATTTCACAGAAATGTTCCTTGGATGACACTCTACCAAAATTGCTAAAATTGTTCTGATCCGCTGAACAAAATGGCCACCAGAGCTAAAAATAGAAAAAAAACCTTTAAACAATATCTCCTCCAAGCCCTTTTGCCTGATTTCTAAATAATTTCACAGCAATGTTCCTAAAATGACCCTCTACTAAATTGCTAAAATTGTTCCGCTCGGTCGAACAAAATGGCCACCAGAGCTGAAAATAGAAAAAACATTTAAACGACATCTTCTCCTAGCCCTTTGGCCCAATTTCAAAAAAATTCCACAGAAATGTTCCTTGGATGACCCTCTACCAAAATTGCTAAAATGGTTCAGCTCCGCTGAACACAATGGCCGCCAGAGCTAAAAATAGAAAAAAACCTTTAAACGATATCTCCTAGCCTTTTGGCCTGATTTCAAAATAATTTCACAGAAATGTTCCTTGGATGACCCTCTACCAAAATTGCTAAAATTGTTCGGCTCTGCTGAACAAATGGCCGCCAGAGCTAAAAATAGAAATAACCTTTAAACAACATCTTCTCGAAGCCCTTTGGCCTGATTTCGAAATCATTTCACAGAAATGTTCCTTAGTTGACCCTCTACTAAAATTGCTAAAATGGTTCCACTCGGCTGAACAAAATGGCCACCAGAGCTAAAAATAGAAATAATCTTTAAACGACATTTCCTCCTAGCCCTTTGGCCCGATTTCAAAATAGTTTCGCAGAAATGCTCCTTGGATGACCCTTTACCAAAATTGCTTAAATGGTTCCGCCCCGCTGAACAAATGACCGCCAGAGCTAAAAATAGAAAAACCTTTAAATGACATCTCCTCCAAGCCCTTTGGCCCAATTTCAAATTAATTTCACAGAAATGTTCCTAAGGTGACCCTCTGCTAAAATGGTTCTGCTCCGCTAAATAAAATGGCCACCAGAGCTAAAAATAGAAAAACCTTTAAACAACATCTCCTCCAAGCCAATTGGCCCGATTTCAAAATAATTTCACAGAATTGTTCCTTGGGTGACCCCCTACCAGAATTGCAAGCAAATTAAAGGGCCCTTTGGTTTTACATACATGTAGACTTATATAGGGAAATCTTTAAAAATCTTCTTCTCTGAAACCGCAAGGCCGAGGTCTTTGATTGTTGGTGTGAAGCATCATCCAGTGAACCTCTATCAAGATTGTTCAAATAATAGCCCTGGGGCAAAAAATGCACCTGCCCCAGGGCCCTTTACTTTTTCATAGGCATATATAGGGAAAATATTTAAAAATCTTCTTCTCTGAAACCACAAGGTCCAGGTCTTTAATATTTAGTATGGAGCTACGTCTAGTGGACCTCTACCAAGATTGTTCAAATTATAGCCCAGAGGCCAAAAATGCCCCCACCCTGGGCCATTTGGTTTAACATAGGCTTACATAGGGAAAATCTTTAAAAATCTTCTTCTCTGAAACCCCAAGGCCCAGTTCTTTGATATTTGGTATGAAGCTTCATCTAGTGGACCTTTATCAAGATTGTTCAAATTATAGGCCTGGAAGGAAAAATGCCCCCACCTGCGGGCCATTTGGTTTAACATTGGCTTACACAGGGAAAATCTTTAAAATTTTCTTCTTCGAAACCGTATGGCCAGGGTCTTTGATATTTGGTGTATAGTGGACCTCTACCAAGATTGGTCAAATCATAGCTCTAGGGCCAAAAATGCCTTCGCCCGGGGCCCTTTGGTTTTACATTGACTTATACAGGGACATTTAAAAAAAATCTTCTACTCTGAAACCGCAAGGCCCAGGTCTTTGATATTTCATAAGTTGGTGTGAAGCTTCATCTAGTGGACCTCTATCAAATTGTTCAAATTATAGCCCTAGGAAATAGAAGTCAAGGCAATGAAACATTTGAAAATCTTTTTGTCTGAAACCAGAAGGCTCCGGTTTTTGATATTTGATATGAAGCTTCACTATTTAGACCACTACCAAGATAGTTCAAATTATAGCCATGGGCCAATAATGGCTCTCCCAGGGGCCCACTTGTTACCCTGTGGATCAGGTGAGCGATCCAGGGCCATCATGGCCCTCTTGTTGATTTTTAATTGTAGCACGAAAATGTCTGGATTTCAATTTATTTAAAACCTCATTCGATTTTTTATAGACCAAAACAGATTTCTTCCTGATCGTTCAAAGACTTTATCACAATATTTAATCACATGCGTTTTAATAGCAGTAAGACAGGAAGTTAATAATTTAGAAACTTCAGTGGTAGTGCAAGAGCTAGAATTTGCAATAAACCGTGCTTTGTAAGGTCTTTTATGAAGTTTTGATAACCAGTATAGCGTAGGAAGCTTGTCTTGGCCTTCGGTAACACACACAGCAAACTTGGTGGCTGAATGACAAACATGTTTATCTACTATAGCTCTCTCTTCATCTAAAGGCTGAAGTTCATAGGCCTTAGTACCACCAAGCTCCTGCTTAAGCGTGTTAAGATAGTGGAGCCGTCACACAACGACGACGTTGTTAGCGGCCTTGTCTGCAGGGGCCAAAACAAACTTCTTTCGGTCCTTTAGAGATTATATTCCTTATCCTAGAATCAGGAATAATTTTCAAATTGCCAGTAATTACATAACCAGCAGCAGGATAGCAATACACTGAGTTTTTACAATCACATGAATCAGGACTATTAGTATCAATATCAAGATCTGAAACTAGTTTATTGAAATTAAAAATGATAGATCCAACAGGTTTGTTATATTTATAGCAAATTATAGGTGTTTCAGTATTTTGAAAATAAGCAGGAATGGAAGAAAGCACCGATCTCTCATGGAAGATACGGGGCAAATCTATAAAATCCACACCCTTATTAATGAAGGATATTTTAAAGAAATTGCGTTTATGATTTTTTTCAGAATCAATGTAAGGACGGAGAGTATGCTGAGTATATAAAGCCTCTAGTTAAGAGAGCCGCATCATATAACTGATTAGAACTATCGTAGAATTTATTCGCCTCGGTGTCCAGAAGACGTAAAACAGAAACGGGTAATGAACTTAAAAATGAAAGCATAGAGTGGCGTCCATGATTTAATAATATAATTGACAGTCACTTCAGTCTAGCATTGTTTCGTTTAAACGCACGTAATTTACGTTTAAAGCTACAATTTTCCTGGTGCCGTGAGATCTAGTTCTGCGTTTGAGACACTGCGTTTGAGACTATATGCCGGTGCTGTCGACCCGGAATTTATTCTGATGGATGATAATGCCAGTCCCCACCGTGCCAACGTCACTGATGCCTATCTGGAACGTGAGACAGTCGTTCGTATGGACTGGCCTGCTCGATCACCGGACTTAAATCCGATTGAGCATGTGTGCGACATGCTACAGCGTGCTGTTTCAGCCCGTCATGTGCAGCCGAGGTATTTACAGGAGCTCAAAGATGCATCGGTTGCTTAATGGAGGCTGATTCCACAAAACCGGATAGAGACTCTGTTTACGCTCATGCACAGGCGATGTGTTTTTTTTTTTTTTTTTTTTTTTTTTTTTGGTTTGGGTTTTACGGCCCTTTAAAGATTATTTCACTCATATCGAGCCGATCGTTAATCAGAGGTGGGCGAAAACCGGAGTACCCGGAGAAAAACCACCTGACCTTCCGTTGCAGGACTTGGACAGGCGATGTCGTGCTGTATTGGATGTCATACACATTTTAGGCACGTTTGTCTAAACAAATTTGGAAATTTGTGAAAAATGTCCAAATTCCTTCATGTTACGGCAAATTTTGTGGTTGTTGTTGTCATGCTTGAATGCAGTGCCAGTTGACAAAATCAATCACTAGTCTTTGTGAAGAATATGTTTTTCTATCATTATGTTTCAAATTTGGATTCAGCTGATTAATTTATCCAAAATTTATTTTGCATTAAAAAGTGATCCCTGGTATATATAAAGTCATTGTCGGACTGTTTGACATTATGATAACTCGCCCATGTGGGATAATGTTTTTTATCTCGTCTCCTCTGATGTAAGGGAAAGGATCACTACAGAGGGGTGACGAGATCCCCTATGCTTGTGAACCCCATCTTGCTGCTTGTCCGCAATTGAATCAGCGCATGAAAACAGGGGTGGCCACCCCAGAGCTGTCCAAGATGGAAATCCAACAATTCAGTTGGCAAACCAATCCGGGCCAACCTAGGACCAACAGTTGTAGGTTCGATAATCTGAGCCCAACAAAAAATTGTTCATTTCTACTGTAAAATGGATAAAGGATCGGGCCACCCCTGCATGCATGCGCTATTTCCTAATTGTTGTAAAACACGAAACAACCAACACAGTGTTGCTTCTTGGGATACAACTATGGTGTATCCAATGTATTAATCAAATGCATGTCTAGCCAATATAATTCTTGTATTTGCATGGATAATTTCAATGGCTATTCAAACAACAAAGATAAATGGCATAAACATCAACTGAATTTTATTTGTTGCATTTACCAATTTGAGTGTTTCCAAAACAATTCTAATAATGGATTTGGTATCAATTCAAAGTTCAGGCAAATACCAAATTAAGAACTAATTTATCTTGCCTACTGGAGAATGTAGATGGGGCAACAATACTGCCATCTAACCTTGGCGCAAGCATGCCTAGCCTTTAACCGTTGCTTTACAACCAGGCAAGGTTTGCCCCATCAGAAATAAAACAAAATCAGCACACTGATATGGTCATTCAATTTACCATTTAGAAAGTAGAAATAAGAATCATCGCCATGAACACAATAACTATCAATACAGTAAAATTCCGCTATTAAGCCCACCTAAAATTAAGACTATTTCTGCTTTAAAAGGCTTATTTAGTGGGTTGTAGTTATTCTTTCTTTGTGCTTTATGCATACACTGTCGTCTGTTCAGAGACCATCTTTGGGACTGCTCAAAAATGGTCTTAAAGACCACTTTTGAACAGTCCCAAAGCAGGTCTTAACATAGGAATTTCACTGTATTTCCCTTTTAAAGATGTACATAAGATGGTGAGGTCATCGGCAAACGCAAACAACCCCTCTTAGGCCATAACTCTTACTCTAACATTTCTTGTATTATTGAGTATGTCCCCCTTTCATGTTGCTAAGGGTGCCTTGTTCATGAAAAAAATAATACACTGCTCAGGAGGCATAATCCCTACCAAAAAGCCATATCTGATAGTCCTATCTGTACCTAGGGGCATCAGCAAACACAGACAACCCTCTAAAGCCATCGGCAAATGCAAACAACCCATACTCATAATACATTATATACCTTATTGTGTTTTGCCCATGTTCTAAAACCCGATGATGAACTATCCATAAAAATCCAATGTTCCTAATAAAAGCTAATCTTGAACAAGCAGGAACAATACTGAAGAACAGTTTTACATGCATGTAAAAATTTTGCCATGTAATACATTACCCATTCCCATAATCGTAATGCAGCAATTAGAAAGACACATTATGATGATCAAAGGTTAAAGCCGGCAAACGCAGACTCCATATTTATCTGTTAGTATCTATTAGCAATTAATACTGCACTAAACAGGGATATTCAGGAGCCATTGCGTATCATGCTGAAAACATCCTTAGATACTTCCTAAACGCATTACTATTCCAGCGCCCTAGGGACCGAATTACTGTGTCTGAAAAACCTAGCTCTGTCTTGTGAGAGGCAGCCCCTATTGGAAAGCTGTGGCCACAAAACCCGAGTGATTTGTATAGCTGCTTGTCGAAAACGGCCCTCGAAATAGGATTTCCTGGAACAGTACAAAAGAGAGGACGATCAGCTGGGCCTCTGAGATGCAAATATTCAGTTATGGCTGTGACAGCACAACAGGTGGCTGATCATCTTCCCACACATATAACATGTGGCCTTTTAGAAAGGTTGTATTTAAAATGGTTGAATGAGACTTCAAGCTGCTGAACACCCCGCCCCCAAACTAACTTCACATCCGACAATTGAATGGCGGGTTGTTTCCCAGAACTTGATGCTATTTCCCCGATACGAACAAAGGTATCGAAAGCGAATAAGAACATTGCTCTGTACAAAACATACCCATACATTGATGCTGCTGTCGATTCCAAAAACCCCACTAAGCTGTTCAAAATGGGTACTGTGATGGGCAATCGAATATCATAGGATGGACGCAAACGATATGCGCCAGCTGTTAATTTGCGAACTAAAAATGATTCAATACGGTCCTCGAACCCTCGTTTTTTATGTATGTAGGATATAGCAGATAAATATGTGGACAATGTCTTTGGGGCACAGCCCTTATGGTACAAATAGGCCAAAAATAATGAGTCCTGTGAAATTGTCGAGGGCAATACATACCTGGCCTGTAATATGTTGGAAATGATTTTTTTTCAAACTCAAGGACAGCTTTTGCGTATATTTTGCTAGTAGAAGGAGCTAAGGATGCATTCAGGAGGATGTCAAAGCTTTCCAAAACTCTGTTGGCATCAGACTTACTGGTGTCGGCGTTGGGTAAGGATGGCTGTTGGGACACAAAGCGTTGAATCTCTGCACCTGTTGACGAGACAGACAATCCGCTGAAGTATTTTCTGACCCCATTACGAACAACGAACGAAACAGAACATTGTGCTTCATGCACTGAAATACCAAAGCCCTAATCAAATGCATAACGTCAGTATCCCGTGAGTTTTTTGTTAAGAATTGAAACCAAACCCTCATTGTCTGTATGACAAATTATGCAGTAATCGCGCCATAGGTGACCCCTAACATGGACAGCGAGGACAATTGGATAGCGCTGTAAGAATGTTATATGAAAACGTTGCCAATCGGTAGGAAAGAGGCCATACATCCAGGATGACCCAAATATTGCCCTTAAACCTAAAGATTTTGCTGCATCTGTATGCATATGAAGAGCAACGTTTGAAACCATATTGTCTGAAATAAACATGGATTTACTATTGAACTGTTCAACGCATGAGCACCAAGTCGTAAGACCCTTTCGAGCCTCACTGCTAAGCCCAACATAATAAAATGGCTGTTCCACTCCTAATGTCAAGTTAAACAGTCGCCGACGAAAGGCTCTGCCACTCACTACAACCAAGCTGCAAGACTTGAGATAGCCTAAGAGTGCCTGAAGCTCCCGTAATTTGCAGGACCTCCTACTAAGAAATTCCCTTAGCAAGTTCAAGCATTTTACAACTTTCTCCCCTGGCAGCCTAGCCTCCATCGTACACGAATCAAAGGTTATGCCCACAAACTACAGCTCAGTTCTTGGAAAATATGTTTTGTCATTGGCAACGGGGAAACCTAATTCCGCACAGAGTTTCAGGAACTGCAAAATATTATCTAGACAAACTTCATAAGTTGCAACCGTGAAAAAACAAATCATCCACTATATGGACCATGTTGGAACAACCAAACTTATGCTCGGCTATCCGTTGCAGAACCGAACTGACAACCTCAAATATTCTGCCCCTGCTTAAACAACGATCAAAGTAATACCGGCCCTGCCAAGAAAAACCGAGGGGTTCATAGTCATGGGGACTGACGAGAACTAACCAAAGGACACTCCTCAAATCCGTTTTAGCCATATATCATCCTCTTCCACACTGCTTGACTAATGCGATTGCATCGTCGATACCTGTATAGGACACCGTAGAGCACCTGCCTGGAATGTTTGAATTTATGGACGTCCCCGCCCCACTTGGACAGGACAAATGATGAGTAAGCCGATATTCCCCTGGAGTTGTCTTCTCCACCAGACCCAATGGGTACAGTTTCAAACTAGGGAATGGAAGATCCTTAAATGACCCCACAGTGCGACACTCCTTCAGCTCTTTCTGCAGCTTAGCAATGTCAGCCTGTTGATTGGCTGATCTTAAATTGTTTCAATATGTTCTATAAAGGGTTATCCTTTGGAAGCAAGGAATACACCACAACACTGAAAAGTATAGGGTGTACATGTTTTCTGGGCCAGACTAGCTAGTTTCGGCCAATTAGGCCTCATCAGTGATCCTCAGATATTTTCAAAATTCCACAATGGAATCAATGGTCCCAAAGGACAAGAAAATATAATCTACACTATGATGTAAGACAGAGAGACGTTTTACCGCCGCCTGAGGCCCCCGCTCGCCCTCAAAGCCAACACTTAAACCTTTTGTAAGGCCATATACTTATACTTAACTGCGGGATATCCAATTAAAAGTTTTGCGAACCTGTCGACAATAACAGGCGTTGGAAGTTGCCCATTAGGGCTTAGATTTTGGTCTGTTTGTCCCCTCCATTAAACTGGTTTGGGCTTGGGCTACCTTGACCCTTCTGTCCTCCACTTGTACCCGAGACATTATTCCCATCCCCCCTGGGTCGGCTGTCTGTTGGATATCGCTTGCCTCTATTCCAGTATCTAAACATAGGATGCTGTCCCCCACATCTACGGGAATAGGCGCATCCAGAACAGTTTTGTCCCCTGTTGTATTTGAAGCATGAAATGAAATCGATTTTTATTTGGTTGTTGGAAAATGAACCTTTCTTGGCGAAAAAACTGCCGCTTATTCAAAGCCAAAAAGAATAGCTCATCCTCCCGTTGATCCCACCTGTATTTCAAAGAAGTTGTATTTGCTTTAAGCTTACGGAACTGTCTATCATAACTATACCAAGCACCCCGCTCATTTGTAATTCCCCCAAACAGACTAATGTAGGAAGCTAATGCCTCCGCCTCCTGTGGGTATTTTAAACGATTAACAGATGAGTAAACAGAAAATGCGTCAGTCCATTGTTCTCTAGTCCGGAACTTCTTCTTGGTACGAATAGGCGCAGCTGAAACCTTCCCAGGTTTAATGTTAAAAAGCACATCATCAGGCTCATCCTTCTGCATGGTGGACAGCTCGACAAATTCGCACCGCCAAATCTTCTCCTTCTTCTTTAAGGGTACCATAGCATGTAGAGGCAACTTTGACGGGACGTATGTCGGCTCGTCCAACCAACAAGAGGAGGCTGTCCTGTTTTCCCCTACTGCACCCGCCAAAGTCTGTCCACCATACAATGTGCCAAATGTCTGTCCCATGGACTGTGACTGGATAGTAGACCCTGACTGTCCCGCAGGTTATGATTGACCATCCGTTAGCGCATTGCCACCAACTCCTGACTGCCCCTCCGGTTGAGATTCACTTATCGACCGTGATTGGTCCATATGCTCTGTAGATGCTCCCTTATCTGACTGCCTGATGGACTGTTCCATTGAATGTGAAACATCGGTAGACTGAGAATGGTCCTGAGATTGTTAATGTCCACTGGACTGAATTGAAGCAGCAATTACTGGGGCAAGCGTTTTTCCCCCAGTTCCTGGGCCAGTGTCTTGACATCCACAGACAATGTACAGCTGTTAGCTTCACTATTGGTAGTGTGTTCATTCACATTACGATCATTTTGGAGTCCCGCAGGCACTGCAGTATTATCCGTCTATACCGATCTTTGCAACCGTCTAGCTCTGCGAGTCCGCATGTTAGATACGGCCGACGCGAGCCACCTTCCATCATCATCTGTACCGCTTGACCGAGTTCTGGCCCGACTCCTGCGCTCCATCCTGAAAAACATTTTTAAAACAAATTTTGAATTTTCATCCACATCAAACTTTGAGTTGTATATATAAAGTCATTGTCGGATTTTCTTGTTCCAAATGTTTGACATTATGATAACTCGCCCATGTTGGATAACGTTTTCTTTTACTACAAACTTCGTTTTAGCTGTAAATTCTATTTCTGGCACTGCTGTCAAATGTTTCCTTTTTGTGGCTCGAGCTTTTTGATTGACTAAATTCTTTAAGGTCACTGATATTATCCTTTACACATTAATTCTAACTGCAGTTGCTTACATGATCTATTAAATGAACTCTGCATTTTTCTTGCAGTTCAGTAAGAGGTAAGGATTTGTAGGTCATATTTATATTGACAGCAATTAAAAGGTTTTCCATAGACACTTTGTGAGAAAAAAAAATAAAAGACTGGTTCTGATTATTTTGGATACAATATTTAAAGATCATTTGCCTGATATTATAAGGCTGCGTAAAGATCATAGTGGAGTGGGAAGTTGTGTTTAAAAAACTTGCCAACATGTACATTTTGCTGTTACCTGACTTTGGAGGGAAGCAATTCAACATGCTACATTAAGATAAATATATAGCAGTGATTTTTAGGTGCGAGTCCCGAGTCCTGTACTCATATTTTTCTGAGGGGACTCACACTTTATGACTCGCAAAATTCAGGAATACATGTTTTGTAGTGGACTCAGGACTCACTTGAATTCACCCTAGTGAATCAAAGGGACACATGGGTATAAAATTGTAAATAAATCACTGATATAGCTGTCCATCAGATATAGTTTTGTCATGTTTCTTGTAATAGTGTTTAGTTATTTGTTTCAAATTAAGTTTATAACAGTTAATTGAAAAGGACTGAAAACAATTTGCTGTGTAAATGAGAATATGTTGTAAAAAATGGTATTTCTCTAACGATACAACTGCAGGTAAAGTGCTGCTAAACGGCATGCTAAGTTACTAAATTAACCTTATTTTTCCTGACAAAAAGTCGGATTTACAAGGGCATTACATGAGCATGTCAACATGATGAAAATTAAGCCAATGTTGTTTGTTTGAATTTACATAAATAATAATAATTTTTATAATAAAACAATGATGATACTATATTAATTATACTGTTACTACTTTTTCTACTACTGCTACTATTATTGGGCCCCCGCCGATCGGGGCTTGAAGAAATAGATTGGGCTGCACGATGCTTCCACGCAGAGCTGAAACTGACCGCACATGGGTACAGGTAAACCGCTAAGGCGGTCTTAGCCTGCCCAGGCAAAGCGATGTGAGTCGAACCGTCCCTATATATAAACCCGTTTGTTTTGTTTTGGCGGCAGGGTTTGAGATACAATTTCATCTCAATATCGGGTAAAAGTCTCACAAATTGGAAGCAACGTCTCCAAAATGACCTTAATAATGTTGTCAGGAATATAAAATCTCAATACAAACAAACAAATCACTACTACTGATGATACTACTTATAATAACCAAAATAATAATCTTAAAAAAAACGATGACAATAATAATTACACTTTTTCTACTACTCCAACTACTACAACTCAGTACTGCTATATTAATAATAATAACAATAATAATAATCAAAACGATGGTTATAATAATTATATCTTGCTACTACTACTACTGCTTCTATCACTGTACAACTACCACTACTTCAACTATTATTATTTTAATTATTATTACCGAGATGACAATAAAGTGGATAAACACTAGCTTATATTGTTTGTTGGAAAGAACATTTAACAATAACTCTTATAATATTCGTTAAAACAAACGATGATAATAATAATAATGTGTTGTTCTTGATGTTGGAAAAGAGGGTGTGTATAGCTCTATTATTTTATTTTGGATAGCCAATTAGCCATTTTGTGGGAAAGTATCTGTCCTTTTGGCTTTCGGCTATTGATTTTTCCATTAGTGTCTAGCTGTTTCATGTTTGTGCTTCTTTCCCTTTGGTAGCTCTGATTGGAGATGTGGGTTAATTGTATCGATTCCTGATCATTGCCTTCACTTCGTTTTTGCTGAGTGTGCTTGACGGATTATAATTTCGCTAAGACTGTGCCCACTGATCAATTATGGTCGAATTCAACTCTGATAAATATACATTGTTAAATTCAACACAGACCTACACGTCAATTAAGATATTCAATCCATGGAATTCAACAAAAACAAAAAAAATGCACAACAGGAATTTAATACTGCAAATTCAGTGTTCATGTAATTCTAGTTTATAAGTTTAAAAACTAAATGGCTTAAATAATAAGATACCATTGCCTGTTTCTTTCCGAAATGGTGTAATGCAATCACAGTCGAGTCATTTCATATGGTACTTTTTATGCCCCCGCCATTCGAAGAATGGTGGAAGGGCATATAGCGTTGCCCCTGTCCGTCCGTTCGTCCGTCCGTCCGTCCGAAACTTAAACGCAGTCAGCGTTGCCCATGTCCGTTCGTTTGTCCGTCCGCCCGTCCGAAACTTAAACGCGAGCAATAACTATCTTATTTCTGGATGGGTTTTGAAATTACTTTGTAGAAATGTTAACCATCATGAGACGATGTGTCACCTACAAAACCCAGGTCCGTACCTCCATGGTCAAGGTCTTACTTACAGGTCAAAGGTCCAAAAAGGGTCCGAAACTTAAACGCAGCCAATAGCTTTCTTATTCCCGGAAGGATTTTGAAATTACTTTGTAGAAATGTTAACCATCATGAAACGAAGTGTCAGGTACAAAACCCAGGTCCACACCTCCAAGGTCAAGGCCATACTTAGAGGTCAAAGGTCAAAAAATGGTCCGAAACTTAAACGCAGTCAATAACTTTCTTGTTTCTGGATGGATTTTGAAATTACTTGGCAGAAATGTTGGCCATCATGAGACAATCTGCCTCACACAAAACCAAGGTCCTTACCTCCAAGGTCAAGGTCATACTTAGAGGTGAAATGTAAAAAGGGTCCAAAACTTAACACCGGCAGTAACTTCCTATGGATTAATACGAACATAGACTTATTTTCAGGCGGGGGCATCCGTGTCCTATGGACGCATTTTTTTTTTTTTTTTTTTTTTTTTGGTTTGGGTTTTACGGCCCTTTCAAGATTATTTCACTCATATCGAGCCGATCGTTAATCAGAGGTGGGCGAAAACCGGAGTACCCGGAGAAAAACCACCTGACCTTCCGTTGCAGAACTTGGCGTCTCACACGTGGCCCGAGCGAGGCTCGAACCTACGGCGGTGAGAGACCTAATGACTAAGAGTCAGCGCTCTTATCCACTAGGCCACGGAGGCCCGTTTATGGACGCATTTCTAGTCTTGTTTATGTAAAGATCAAAGACATGATCTGAAATATTTTCACCATCACAATGTCCACCCAGCTAGATCAAGAGCCCACCCACTTGTCAGTGATTGTCAATGTAATGTGTCATGATGATACATGTTCAAATTTACGTCATGTGTTGTACCGTTTTGAGGTCACAGAAGCAAAAGATGTCATACTTAGCTGCCAAACATGATTGAGTTGATAGTGCTTTGTGATAATCTTTGTACTTTCTTGCCATCAAAGACGTTGAGGTAAATCGAAATATTTTGATCTAACAATTAGGAAATCAGTTTTTTTTAGTTGAGTGAAGAGAATGTTACAGCTAAATCAAAATGGGAATGACATTTTTTTTTAAAAAAAAAATGCACCATTTTTTATCTTTCCTTTGACAAATATTGTTTGTGCTTGTTAGAACCCACCCCATTGAGGCGGTTCTAACAAGTGCCAACAACCTATATTTTTAGCAAAAATAATGAAATGAATATGTATCCTGGAAAAGCCCCCACTTTTCTCTATATAAAGTAGGGTTTACTATGAAATTGTATTGCATTAACTGGTTATTGCGTTGAGAGCAACTTTTGATCATTCTTCCGAAATACAATAAATGCCAAACAAAATTAAAGTCACAGGTTAAACAGATGTTCAACACATCAAAGTTATTTTCAGATTAAATCATAATTGTATAAAATATTAAACCATTTTGTGACATCTGATTTACTTCGGGTGAAATATCAAAGTGAAGAACATTTTGATATACTAGGCTGTACAGACAGATAATCCTGGAAAGGGATTACAACGTCAACGATTCTTACGAGGGTCATTTGAAAAGTTCTTAGCACGCCTAATTTGCGCGAGTACTAGGTCACACCCATTCTGTTTGATATCATCTTAAAGGCCTATCTCACTGTTACTTTATGTTTATAATGTTATTAAAATATTGATATTGGTTCCGAAAGAAAATATTTTAACTGGAACACCTATTCGGTCAGGCTGTCACAGGAAATACCCAAATTTCAAAAACATTTTTTTCTGAGACAACAAGAAAGAACCACTGATATGGTCTGTGATAGTCTGGTGTTCTTTTAACGCCGTAAAGACAAATGAAGAGACATGAATGCATAATACATGTACCTTATGCAATTTGTTTCAGACTTTAATTTCGATTACAGACGTCGGTGCATTCTAAGGCACAAGGTCTGTTCTGTTTATACCAAGGTCTTGTTCACTGAAAACATGCATACGTGTACACCTGTGGACAAAAAAATGGGCCTCATTCCATTTTGATTTGAAACAGGATTCAGTTATATTCTAAATCATGTACCATTATTTTCTTTACTCTATTAGTTATACAAATATAATCGTCCCCCGCCCATAGGGGCTTGAAGAAAAAGATGGGCTGCATGATGCTTCCACGCAGAGCTAAAACCGACCGCACATGAGTACTGGTTAACAGCTTAGAGGATCTAAGCCTGACCAGGCATATCGGTGCGAGTCGAACCATCCGTGCTTATAAACCCTATTGGTTTCATTGGGCGACAGGGCTTGCTTTGCTTCCAAATGATCTAACTGTTCAGAACTTATTTATCTTCACTGCAGCTGGTGTTGTGCCGTGTGACAGCCGTAAAACGTCTCCCCGTACATCATCAAAGTGCAGATTATATTTTCTGGTCCTTTGGGATCATTGACTTTATTTTGAATAATTTTGAAAATAGAGTTCTGCTTAAGCCTGCGCTAGAGCCTAGAGGGCGTGGCCGGTGTTGCACATTTCAATATTGGTCATGAACAGACTCCATATAACCGAGTCTGCCATTTTTATTAGCTCGGCAGTTTTCGAAGAAAACGACGAGGTATTGTCAGAGCTCTGGTGTCGTCTGCGTCGTCGTTCGAAAACTTGGACATTTTATAATATCTCTGTCATTACTGAACATATTTACCTGAAACTCGGACTAGTTGTTCATTATGAAAAGGAGCTGCAGCCGAGCGTTGGCACCCGCATGCGGTGCTCTTGTTTATTTTGGTGTCTTCTTTGCTTTCAAGGGATCTAACAGTTCAAAACTTATTGCGAAGTAGTTTCATCTCAATGTCGGGTAAAAAGGCCCACAAAATTGGAAGCAGCGTCTCCAAAATAACCTATACAGTGTTGACGGGGTCGTTAAACCTCAATCAAACAAAAACAATACATAGAATTTAAAATAGTTTATTGTCGACTGGTATAAATTCAAATCCACAAAAAGGTGTTCATTCCACTGCCGCATCCTGCAGTGTCCAATCAAAACACATGTCATTCAAGACTATAAATTGGACCTAAGCTGGCATGAATGAAACAAGTATTGCTTGATCAAGATTTAGAATGGACGAATGACGTCATTGATAAGTACTTCGGGTTTTGGTCTTATTTGTCTAAGTCGCGACGGTAGTAAAGGCGAGGATTGCGACCACCCAGTGGAATTCATTTCACTGACCCGTTCCAAGGCGGTTCTTCTGTCGCGGTTTATTTTTGTTATGGTTTGTCTTTGAGTGTGTGTATCGCTTATATTTTTGTTTCGGATAGCCCATTGGCCATTTTGTGGGAGAGTGACTGTCCTTTTGGCTTTCCACTATTGGTGTTTCCATTTGGGTCTGGTGAGTGAGTGTTTGAGTTTTACGTCTCACCAACAGCTAAGGTCATACGGAGTCGGGACCACGATTTTAAAGACTCATCCGATTGCCTGGAGAAGCCCGGGATCGATCCTGCGACCCCTGGTTTACAGGGCGAGTAGCTTAACCACTACACCGTGGAGGCTTCTATTGGGGTCAGGTTGTTTCATGTTTGTGTTTCGTTTCCTTTGGTGTCTCTGATGGGAGCTGTTGGTTGATTGTATCGATTCCTGATCATTGCCTTCCTTTCTGTTTTGGATAGTTTTGTGTCAACATGTATATCTTGATTTCGAAAGCGTCCATATTTTATCAATGCTTTGCATAACGTCCTTTCACCCGGCGCAGACACCTTGTCGTTGGTACCGGGGCTACGCCGCATTGTGCGGAACAAGGTGCGTGGACTTGTGGGCTTAAAGAGTGCCGTTTGATCAACTGAACAGCCTACCAGTGACGCCAGCCACAGACAGATGAGCCAACGCCGAAGACGCTAAGGTTAGTCTGCCTTTTATCGGAACTCGGGGCCTTTTTAAAGGCCACCTCAGTCAGACATTCTGGCTAACACGATTTGCCATTCGGAATTGATCTCTTTCCATAGCCGCGATTTGCAGCCTACTATTTTTCTTCTGTAACTTACAGATCACTTTCGTTATTATTGCACCGTGTCTGAGGCGAGAGTGATGCATCGACTCCGATGTATCAGTCCGTACGAAAGCCTTTTAGAAAGTGGGGCAACTAATCCTGGACATGCTCTAGGAGTAGCCCCATGTGTGCTTATAATGCCCGGTTACCTTAAAAACCTGTTTCAGTCAGGCAGTCCCCCACTGAAGGGACGTAAGGCAATACGGGCTGCAAGTGATTTATCCATATACGTTATATAGAGTCAGATATCATTTGAAATAGGTTGGCCGTTCATAATATGTCAATGGCGTGATTGACTGAGTCAGAATTAGGTTTTGTCATCAGAAAAGAGCAAAACGGATTAAAACCTTTATGGCTGTTTGATAAAAAAGAAGCATACACTCACGGTCATTTCATAACTTATCCATGTGACATAGTGCTTTCTTTCAAATCTCGAAAACGGTTCTCTGATGAAAATATGTGATAAGTTTCTTATTTATACCCAAACATTAGTTGTGGGCGCTCGTTAGTGTCTCAATGAGGCGACTCTAACGAGTACCCAAAACCTAACTCTTGGAGCAGATTCAAAAACGATAGTGTATCCCCTGCTAACCTAACTTTTTCTCTTTATAAAGTTTGATTAATAGGTTGGGTGTTCACTACACGAACTTGTTAACGTGATAGGGGGCGGGGGTATGATTTGGTCTGGCGCGGACCTGGTCCTCCGTCGGCTGTCTTCTTCATTCTAGTTAGATTTCACATTACGATAACTCACCCGTGCGACATAGTGCATTTTTTCACATGTTCAAAATGGCTACTTTTCTGATGAAATTCCATAAATTTTTTATTTATACTGCTCTGTCTTTTTGCAGAAATAAGTATTTTTACTGCAAACATAGGTTGTGGGTTCTCGTTAGAACTGCCTTATTGAGGCGGTTCTCACGAGTACCCCTATGTCTTGCAGCAGAAATAAGAAAAATAATGTATACCCCGTAAGTCCCAGTTTTCTCTATACAAAATTGGGTTTAAGGGGATGTTTATTATTAGGCTGACTTGTTCGCGTGATGACAGTTTCAGTGTTCAGGACATAACATTAACTTTGTAGACCCACATACGTCAGCACAGGATCTTAAATTATCGAGTTCATTCCCAGTGCTTAAAATCTTTCTTCAGTGACTATCGAGTTCATTCCCAGCGCTTAAAATCTTTCTTCAATGACTTGTCGGAATCATGAACATGAGCCCTGTAAGTAGTATTTTAATTTACCCATTTTTGTCCTGAATATAATTTTTCGCCTTATATATAGCAGAAGCCCATTTCGAAATTTAGGGATATAAGGTTGAGTTATTTGTATTTTCTTTTAAGGAAATGGCTTATCCTTTTGTAAACAGTGAGGGCACTGATCAGACGCCGCAAAATGAAAATGCGGCGTCTGATCTGTGTCTGCACTTTTTTCAGTGTCCCATTTTGGTGTGGGGGTGTCCCATCTAAAATGGGCAAATCGTTTATCAAACACCTTGTGCAATAACATATTTATCAAACTAGAGATCATACTAATATACCATTTCATATTAACGATATAATTGTTACACAGAATGTTAAATGGTGTTCTAAAATATGCTTTATGATGATCATTTGTCGATAGTCTTATCTGATTAAAATGAAATACTTTCTGTAAAATACAAACTTTAATCAGATCCATCTCTGCATCACGTAAAATGGTCTTTTGTAAGTTTAAACTCGGCAAACGTCATTGCAGGGCTTGAGATAATGAGATAAGTTTCTATTCCGCCCATTTTATCTACAATATCCTGAGATACCTCGTTGTTGAACTTCAGTCACACCAAAACCACCCACTCATTTCTCTCTCTCGAAGACACGGTTGTCGGAATAGTGCGGTCTTACGACGACCAAACGGGAGTACCAGCCTGGAACACCACATTCCCTGTTCTCACGACCACTTCCCAGCCACGTGCCAACACTGGGCATTGGGCCCGGAGTATAGAGATAAGCAAGGGACCTACCCCTCTGCTTTTTACCGGCAATCGAAAATCCATTGAACACATTAGGATAACATATCCATGTGAGAAAAGTATACACCAATGTGAGATAATTATATACCCACGTGAGATAATCACATTCCCATGTAAGATAATTATATACTTATGTGAGATAATAATATACGAATGTGAGATAATTATATGCCTGTGTGATATAATTGCACACTCATGTGAGATCATTGCATACTCATGTGAGATAATTATATACCCATGTGAAATACAAAACTTACTCTAAACTCATGTAAGATAATATGAGCCCCGCCAAGCGAATTTGGGTCTTCGAGCATTCCGTCATGACAAATTTTAACTGCGCATGCCCAGCCATTCAGAGGGGCCAGGGATATGGCTTTCTGTCTGAAGGTTCCTCTTGATTCACTGCTTGTATGATCGAGCAGCGAAGGTTCTGGCGAGACTGCGCGGATGCGCAGGCTCGCCTGAACCTTCGCTGCTTGCATAGGCGATAAGTACCAAAACCGCTTGACGGGGCCCATATCATAACCATGTGAGATACAAAACTTACTCTTAACCCATGTAAGATAAAAACATAACCACGTGAGATACAAACAGACTCATGTTTGATAATTATATTCACATTTAAGACTATAAATACCCATGTAAGATAATAACACACCCGTGTGAGACAATTGTATACCCATGTTAGACAATTACATACCCACATGAGTTAACATAATATACTTGTATACCCACGTGATATAATTATACTGCCATTGGAGATAATTACATACCCACGTGAGATAATGACATACCCATGTGGATAATCATATATCCGCATGTGAGACAATTACATTCTCAGTTTCTGTCGAAAGAATGTGGACTGTACTGGTCAACCGCTTACGTATAAGCTTGCCCAGGAAAAGGGAGGGTAGGTAAACTGACCGGCTGAAAAATGACCTAAAATAGTCTTGACTGGGCCGTTTAACTCCAATACAAACAAACAAACAAACATACCCATGTGAGATAAAACCTCCTTTCGTTACCCTTAAATTATTTCATTTCTGATGAAAATAGGTTATATAGGCCTATGTTCCTTGGTTGTAACGTTATTCCAGACACACTGTTGGTGCTCGTTAGAACCGCCTCATGATTTCTATATTTACCTAAATACCTTAATTGTAGGTACACGTTAGAACCGCCTAGACGGTTCAAACGAGCGCCGCAAACCCACAATTTATGCTTCGGAGCCAAAGCATGGAAAATGTTAACCATTTTAAACCCCACTTTCCGAAGTATTTTCTTACATGCTTTTGAATGAAAAATAGAGATTTCTCATGAAATCGAAATCGATATCGTCACTCCAAACAGTGAAGATACGATTTATGGATTTTCACTGTTTGTGAATTCGACATACCGTCGAAAAAATAGCACAGACACATGTATAGCCTACTGTGTTTATTCGATGTGAATTAGCATTACGTAAATAGTGTGTCAGATTTTTTTCCCGCTCGTTCACACGTCATTGATGATGTCACTTTAAGCGCCGATGTGACGTTATTAGTGCACGCGGCGCCAGATAACCTACACCTAATTGCAAATTTCTAGCCCCAAATCGCATTTTCAAACTCAAAGCGGTGACCTTCGAAAACAATATCTCAAACAAAACGGCATCCTTTCATCCTGCACCTAGTAACACGAATCGTTGTACGCAAGCGGTTCGACTCAGCCAATCTGATAACAGCAAGTCTTAGCACCGCCCATCACGTGTACGTGACATTCATCACTTCAACTGACAGGCTTACTTGACGTTCAAGATGACCGCATGACTAAAAAAAATAAAAATAAATAAATAAATAAATAAAAATGGAATGAAACGAAAATCAATCGAGCGATCACCTCCTTTTCTTGAATCAGAATATTTACTGACATTTTGAGTTTACATCTGGCGGACACTTAGAGATTACGAACTGAAGTTTATGTCATAAAATTCTAAATTGAATTTTAATAATCCAAGCGGCGTCACGCAAAAATGTCTTCAGCGTATCTCCGTAAAGTCAAAACATAAAGGTGAAGGCACAGCCTCTTACGAGGGCAGCGCTGTTGCTCTTTCTGGTGTGCGAACATTGAACACTGACGAGACAGCATGGGTGCGCAGGATCATCTGAGTCTTCGCTGATCGCAAATACGCTAATGATCCGTTCTGCATGACAAAGTGTTGCCGATAAGTTCATGACGACACATTCATTTCCACCCTCACGCGTCCATCCCAATGTAGATCTCGGGAAAAACAAGAATTTTTACATGACTGGAACACAGTTTGTTTGCATGACCTGCAAGAGCGATATGAGCCGGGGCACAGCATTTCCTATAATATTGTATGTGCGCCCAGAGAAGACTGATCAGCCTGTGCATACACACAGTCTGGTCAGAGACTTCGCTGTCCGCCTGCTTCGCTGGACGTACAGGCGATCTTATAGGAAATGCTCTGCCCCGGCTCATAATCGGAAACACTGTATGCCAAACAATTTTTTTCTGTGTACATACGGATTCATTCAGCCGCTTCCTTTATTCGGCGCATATTAAAGATTCTCCAAACCTGGTCGGTTTGATGTCCCCTCACAGTTTTTTTTTTGTTTTTTTTTTTTTTTTTTTGTTTTGGTTTTACGACCCTTTCAAGATTATTTCACTCATATCGAGCCGATCGTTAATCAGAGGTGGGCGAAAACCGGAGTACCCGGAGAAAAACCACCTGACCTTCCGTTGCAGAACTTGGCGTCTCACATGTGACCCGAGCGAGGCTCGAACCACAGCGGTGAGAGACCTAATGATCAAGAGTCAGCGCTCTTAACCACTAGGCCACGGAGGCCCGTTCCCTCACAGTTTGGACAAGTCTATTTCCAATTTTAGGAAAGAGGTGTCTATTTTATATTATGTGCCCCCACCAGCGGTGAAGAGGGACATACTGTTGTCGGTGTGTATCTCGTTGGCGTTAGCGTGGACGTGACAATTTCTTGTGCGCACATTAACTCTTGAACGGGTTAGCGGATTTTCATCAAACTTGCAGGAATATATCATTGGAATTAGCGTAGGAGGTGATCAAATTTTGTTTACATTGACTTTTTTTTTTCAAGGTCACCATGGGATTAAAATGGGCAAACTTCAGCCTAATTAATCTTGTATGTATCTGTTGAAGGATTTTCATTAAACTTGCAGTGACACTTCATTGAAATATGCTTAAGAGCTGATTAGAGTTTAGTGACATTAATCTCATTTTCAAGGTCACCACAGGGCAAATTTAAGCCAAATTAAGTGTGTGTGTGTATTTTATATCAGGAACCTTTTGGAAGATTCTTTCCAGACTTGTTTGTATACATCACTGTGACAAGTCAAATAGTTGAATAGGTTTGTGATCTTGACCTTATTTGTAAGGTCAGCAAAGGATTAAAATCATTAAATTTCAGTCAAATCCTACATGAGTGCGCGTTATCGCAGGAAACGTTGGATAGATTCCCATCAGAAAGGCATAGCACTGGAATAGATAAAGAGTTGATTCAGATTTGGAGACCATGACATTTTCAAGGTCAGTTTGGGTCTAAACTTGTCAAATTTCAGTCACTGTAGGCTTGTTTGCAAAGTATCTTAGGGGGATTCTCATCAAACTTGCATAGATCTATCATTGCTACAGGCCAATGCATTGAATAAGTCTGGATGACCTTGATCTCATTTTAAAGGTCATGTCTTAAAACATTCAGGCTGGCTGATTGGGGACAACTGCTTTCTTTGAAAACAATTATAGGTATTATTATTATTATCATTATTATTATTAATTTATTTTTATTATATTATAATTAATTTATGTATTTCGTTAACATCGTGGCAACTCTGGTCATATGCCGTGCTTTGTTGCGTAAACTTTGTTTGCTTTTGTACTTATATGAGCCCTCAGATCATTGAGTCACTTGATGGTGAACTTGGTGGACATTATAATCATTCCAGAGTCTTTGTTTGGTGCAAACCGAGTTACTCGTCATGGGCATCCAAAAAGGGTATGCTTTTCTGGAACTCCTGTTCCGTCTTGTTCCGAATGTTAACGTGACGCATTTTAGAGTCTCATTTCACAGTATTCCTTTATGTTCTTTTTTAGTCGGAGAACGTATCAGTGTCCCCGACTAAAACGTTTTCATGACAATGCACCAATACATCTGCCGGCCCCCGCCCATCGGGGCTTGGAGAAATATATGGGCTGCATGGTGCTTTAATGCAGAGCTGAATCCGACCCACACACGAGTACTGGTAAACTACTTAGAGGATCTAAGCCTGCCCAGGCAAATCGATGTGTATCGGGCCGTCCATTCTTATAAACCCTATTGGTTTCATTGGGCGACAGGGCTTGAGATGTCATTTCATCTCAATGTCGGGTAAAAGTCCCACAAAATTGGAAGCAACGTCTCCAAAATGACATTTACAGTATTGACTTGACCCGTCATCCAGTTCAATCATTAGTTTTCACTAGGGGTAAGAAAGAATATGGCGTGTTCCATTAGGATAACGTACCTAAGCAATACACTGCTTCGTTCCATGGTTCTAGCAATGGCATTTATCGGATGACAAAGTTCTTAATTATCCCCCACACATAGGTGCTCGTTAGGACCTCCGTTAGAACCGCCTCAGTGAGTATGTGGCGGTTCTAACGAGCACCCACATCGGAGTAGAAACATTATGTTAACAAGTCAATGAAATCTATACTCTGGTAAACCCCGCTTAATATAGGGAAAAGTGGGGTTTACAGAAGTATACATCGTTGTCTTATCTCTGCCCCAAAACAGAGATTGTGGATACGCGTCAATATCGCAGTTATAAAGGCGTATCCACAATCTATGTTTTGGGCGGACAATGAGGTGGTTATAACGAGTACCCACAATTTATGTTTTGGGCAGAAATAAGAAAACTATTACCAATTATCACTTGATACATGCCATTTTCTTGACCTTATCTCATAAAGGCAAGTTATCCTAATGATAAGAAAAGTAATGTATACCCGTGTTAACTCCACTTTTTCCCAATATAAAGTGGGGTTTGCCGGGGGTGGTGTTAATGTGGTGTGTGCGTCGGGTACTCCTCAGCAAATGGTAAAAGTACGTCACTCGGCTGGGGTATTTCGGGCCAACCTATTCCACCCCCTGCTTATCCGAGCATGAAATTTGAAATGGTGACATAATCTAGCCTGTGTAAAAATATCCTGATAAGTCGAGTTGAAATTCAAAGACCTGAAACAGTAATGGCAACCGGCCCCCGCCAATAGGGGCTTGGAGAAATATATGGGCTGCATGATGCTACCACGCAGAGCTGAATCCGGCCCGCACACTAGTACTGGTATACAGCTTAGAGGATCTAAGCCTGTCCAGGAACCGGGGTGCAAGGCGGGCCGTCCATGCTAATATTAAAACCCTATTGGTTTTGTCACAGGGTTGGAAAAAGAACATGGCTCGACCGGGACTCGAACCCAGGGCCTTTCGCATACCGTGCGAACACTCTACCGACTGAGCTACCGAGCCACACGGTCGACCTGCTACATTTTCCCCCTGCTTAATTAGATTCGTCCCGAATCCCTTCTCATGAAATTCGTCCCGAATCTCTAAGTCCTATCCAGTCCGGATGCGAGACTTATTTTCATACTATTTCATGCTCTCAGACGCGGTGCTGGACCCCCACACTGGCCACCAAATGTCACAGGGTTGGAAAAAGAACATGGCTCGACCGGGACTCGAACCCAGGGCCTTTCGCATACCGTGCGAACACTCTACCGACTGAGCTACCGAGCCACACGGTCGACCTGCTACATTTTCATTGGGCGACAGGGCTTGAGAAGTCATTTCATCTCAATGTCGGGTAAATGTCCCACAAAATTGGAAGCAACGTCTCCAAAATGACCTTTACAGTGTTGACGGGGACGTTAAACCGCAAATCAAACAAACAGTAATGACAACTTGCGCACCTTTGATCAATGGCTCATATCAAAGATATTACAATAGGTAGCAGTAAAATGACAAAAGAAATGATAACACGGATCAGAATCAAAACCGGGTGTGCAAGTGGTCATAAGCGTTTGATTTCTTTCCCAACATTTTTAAACATCAGGTGAGATGGGCACAAAAACAAAAAAAAAACAAAAAAAAAAAAAACGTTTTAGCCTCGCGGCCTTTTAAGTTTAGTTAGTTTGTTGGATCCCGCTGCGATCTTATAGCCTGAAACGACAAGCGTGCACTTTCAATAGGTCTTTGAATCATAAATGATAAAATCGTCAAATAAAGTCAATTGAACAAGTGATTTAGTTTTATTTTTAATAATACTAATGTCAGAAAAAATAAGTTATTTTCTTTCTACAAAAAAAAACAACAAAAAAAAAAACAACAAAAAAACATATTAATTTAGGTACAATATAGGCAATCGATCATCAAAGCAATCGATCATCTTAAAAAGTTTGATAGGCGCTTCAGAGGGAAATTATTCTAGACAACATTCACCCTGAGCAGGCATAACCGACAAAGTGAATCTTTGATGAGACTTAGTAGGTTGGCAGGCTTATCGGAGACTTTGCTGGTCGCAATATCACTTTGATGAAATTATCATCAATTGGTGTGGTTCATGTTACACATGTCCCGTTACACATGTCCCAAGTTGGATCTACCTTTTAGTTTGTCTTTCTTTTACTGTAGAAAATTGCTAACGCAAAAGTAAATGCGATTTCACATTTTCTTATCCACTCACGTGGTTAGTTTTTGTAGGCGGTTCTTTGTCGTGTCAGTCAAACTGTGGCGAAATGGTTTGCTAGGCGGCGGTTCTTTCATGTTGATGAGAGGTAGCGATGACGCTATTTTTGGAACATCTTGACAGCTGTGTCTTTGAAGTTTACTCTTGACATCATCTAACTGTTGTGACGGAAATCGTACTGGCGGGCTTCTGAAGGTCACCGCTTTGAGTTTGAAAATGTGATTTGGGGCCAGAAATTTGCAATTAGGTGTAAGCAACTAATGCAAATTACAAATGGACCGTTAGATAAATAGTAAATACATGGTTATTGTCTTTATTATTAAAGACACTATCCATATATTTAGTTTATACCGCAATTCAAAACAATCGATGGGTTTTGCAATAATTTAGCAAATTTAAGCAAAAAAGACAGCAGACAACGTGGCATGTTAAACGACATTCAGTGCCATGGCACGCACACGTAGTATAACGTGACGTCAACGAGTGCAAAGTTTCTGACGTCACCGCGCCACAAAGACGCAGGAAACAACACAGACGCTCGAATGAAAGTTTCTCAGCGCTTTACTTTCTGTATGAAAATCTGCAAATAAATAGTTTATTTTAGCTTTAAAAATTATTTTCGAGATTGAGACGCAACTGCAGTAGCAGTGCGCAGTTATTCCAACGGGCAATTCAAACCAGGAAAAGCCGAGAAGGTAAGAATTTAGCTGAAATTTCTTAAAATCTGTTTAAATATTATAAATATTGCAAAGATTTCAACTTGCAGTTTCGTTGTTTTCCTTTGTATGAAAGGTTGCATGCTATTGTTTATACTTGTAAAATAGGGGCCTGAAAAGTAGGTCCGGTCTATAAACGGTCACTAGACGTATAATAGGTCAGTAGAAGGTATTATAGGTCACTACCGATTATAGTGGGCAGTTATTCGACCCCCTTTATTAGATTAGGGGAGACCGGGGCCAGTTGATGCAGGCTTAATAAATAAGCCAATATGCAATTTATGGTGTCATAAATGATGAAATAAAGACGTCCCTGATAGCCGTCATCTTTTCCGGAAGTTTCGACGAATTTGGATGACAAATGCGCCTTTAGTGAAGAAAAGTTCATTTTTAAGACATGTGAGTAAATTTACAGATTTTTTTGCACTTTTTCGTTTCGCATACATTTATTTCTGCTAGATCATAACCAAGTTATGCACACGGGTAGCTAGATCCTTCATCTTTCAAACGACACGCTCATTTGAATGAAAACATCATATATAAGTTGCCTCCCTTGCTGAATGTCACGTGTGGGGTGGCTGGGGCAGGTTGATACATTGGGCACGGGGCACATTGATGCGGTGCATCAACCTGCCCCGTTGTAGTTTCTAAGCCATAATTGATATGACAAAATCACGTTTCTATCAAAATTAAAACATTTTAAGGCCGTTTATAAGTTTCATCTCTATATTTATCCTAAAATTAGCCATCTGTTCGTTTCAGAATGGTGAGAAACTGGTCATGCTTTCCTTCCCACCCCACTGCAGTAATAAACTGCAACCCCTGGACAGGTCTGTGTTAGAAGCCTCCGTGGTGCAGTGGTTACCCTATTCGCCTTGTAAACCAGGGATCGCAGGATCGATCCCGGGCTTCTCCAGACTTTCGGGTGAGTCTTTAAACCGAGGCCCCGTCTCCGTATGACCTCAGCTTTTGGTGGGATGTAAAACTCAAACACTCATTCACATAGGTTTGGTCCTCTCAAGACGTATTTCTCCGATGGACAGGACGCATGGATCAGGAACAACCCTGCGAAAACTATGTCCATCTATGACTTACCAGGAATTGTTCGGGATGCATGGCCCCGAACGGCGACCCAAGTCAACATAAAGAAAGGCTTCAGGGTACATGTAATGTTATGTAGGCATATTGTTTTCCGAGTTTTCGGTATGTAATGGAGTAGTACAGTTCAGCTGTAGTTATTAGATCTACTTAATACCCTTAATACATACGTTATAAAGCAGAATACAAAACATCCTTACATGATTGTATCTCTAATTACACCACAGAATGTAAACACAAATTATCATAGCGAGCTTATGGCTAAACTCAGCATTCATACAAACAAGTCTCATCCATGCTTTCAATATTACTATACTACGAATGAAATCAAGTTCGAATTGAACATATTGCGTAGCAGGCCACTTCATGCCAATTAAGAAATGAAATTTATTTTTCTGATGTTCATTGAAGTATGAACGCAGTGGGTCGCTCGCAAAGTAAATGAACCCCGAAGTGGTTCTTGTAAACTTTGCTAGGGACCCGCTGTCGTTCATACTTTCATGAAAAGCAGAAAAATTAAGTTTATTTTTATATTTACATTCTATGCCCCACATCACTGGGCGAAAAATGCTTATAGGGAAAACTTTTAAAGCTGAAAAACATTTACACGCTGTTTTTCTACAAAGAGCGGAAGAGCGCTGACGCCACCAATGCCCGTAGAGAACAATGATTTAGACTGACGTCACTTGACGTCACTGGAAATCATGTGACTCGTTGCGTTCATGGAGGAATGAACTGCACTGTTTTCTATAGGTTTACATTAGGCTTTACACTGGAAATGTAAATATAGCTAAATGATAATTGCATTATTTTCAGGTATCTGGTTTCCAGCCCTTAAAGCCTAATGTGTTATGCATTGGGAGTTCTTTGTTGCGTTTGCAAGTCTTTACAGCATACAGCAGAATTCAATTGATCAGCAATTTAACATTGTTCATAATGTTTGGATGGACTTAATATGTGCATGGCATCTATGACATTCTTAAAGATCAGTTGATTTCCCGGCTTGATTTGTATGTTCTTCTTTACAATGTTCTAAGTTTTCAGAAATAAAGGCATTAAACGCATTGTTACAACGCATAATGTAGTAATGTAGTAATTACTACATTTTGATTTTTTTTACTACATTATGCGTTGGCATAGTCGACGCGAAATGAAGTAAAAAAATTATTTCATTTCGCGTTGATATGCACCATATCGACGCATAATGAAGTAATGATGGTAGAACATAGCTGTCTTCGAAAAGACTTAGGAAGCAATACAGTTAAATTCCTACAATTTAGACCACATTTGAGACGGTTCAAAAGTGGTCTTTAAGACCACAGTTGAACAGTCCAAAAGTCGGTCTTCCACAAAAGCACACTGAAGGTCAAAATCACAAAGAAAAAGGTTTATTGGGCGGCATCTCAATGTCGGGTAAAAGTCCCATGAAATTGGAAGCAACGTCTCCAAAATGACCTAAATAGTGTTGACGGGGACGTTAAACCTCAAATCAAACAAATCAAACAAAAGACAGACAGGCAGACAGACAGACAGACAGACAGACAGACAGACAGAATGGACAAAAACTATATACCCCCTTGCATACTTCGTATGCCGGGGGTATAAATAGATGGGCTGCACGATGCTTCCACGCAGAGCTGATACCGCCCGTACATGAGTCCTCGTAATCTGCTTAGAAGGTCTAAGCCTGTCCAGGAAAACTGCTGCGAGTCGGCCCATCCATGCATATAAACCCTATTGCTTTTAATTGGACGGCAGCGATTGAGATGTCATTTCATCTCAATATCGGGTAAAAGTCCCATAAAATTTGAAGCAATGTCTCCAAAATGACCTAAATAGTCTTGACGGGAACGTTAAACCTCAAATCAAACAAACAAACTGTTGACGCATAATGAAGTAAAATTAAGTATGCCACCCATCGCCGCAAAATGAAATAATTCTTTCATTTTGCTCAAACCTCTTAGTATCGACGCATAATGAAGTAAAAACGACATTTTATTTCATTTCGCGTCGACTATGCCAACGCATAATGTAGTAAAAATTTCAAAATGAAGAAATTACTACATTACTACATTATGCGTTGTAACACAACGCATTCCCAATTTTATTGGTGCAATTTTACACTTGAAACCAACCCTTTGATAGATTTTTGTCAATGATAATTTCAATGAACAACAAAAAAAATGAAATCCTATCTTATCCACACAAAATGGCCAGTTTTTCTGTTGTATCCGTTGTATGAATTCATAAAAGCGAGAAAATAAATATTGCATCAACTTACCCCAAGCGTTGCATCAACTTGCCCCACTGCTGGGGAAAGTTGATGCAGTCGACTTGCTCAAGAAATCTATTGAAAATGAGGATACATATTCCAAAAATTCGGGATTGCAATTCAAGTTTAAATGCAGAATAGATGGACCTTTAAGAATATGCAACAAATAACAAAATCGGTTGGTCCAGTGAAGAGATACGTCAAAAAGTCTAAAAAGTGCATCAACTGTCCCCGGTCTCCCCTACTAGAATGCCTGATTGCGGTATAAAGTAACATTCCAAGCTACTCAATATTATACCATGTAAAAGCGAAGAGAAGTTAGTTTGTTAATCGCTTTTCACTTTTCGCCTTTCAGAAGTTGGTTTGTTATTTGTTTTTCGCTTTTCGGTCTCAAGTCAAGTTTTGAGTTCTTAAATATACGTGAGTGAGGGTGTTACGTCCCACCAACAGCTGTGGTCATACGGAGGCGGGGACTTTGGTTTTGAGTACATATGTTGTTTTTCGCTTTTTGCATTTCGAGTATATGTCAAGTTTTAAGGTCTTAATGGTGAGTGAGTGTCTTAAGTCCCACTTACAGTTGTGGCCATACGAAGACGGGGACTTTGGTTTTGAATACATATGTTGTTTTCGCTTTTACGTCCCACCAACAGATGTGGCCATACAAAAACAGGGACTTTAGTTTGGAATATATATGTTGTTTTCGCTTTTCGATCATAAGACCAGTTTCAAGGTCTTAATGGTGAGTGAGTGTTTTACGCCCCACCATTAAAACACTCATTGTTCACTCACTCACTGATTTACTCAGTCACTTACCATTAAGACCTTACAACTTAAATAATGATCGAAAAGGGAAAAATGAAAAGCGAAAATGAAAACAATATATATACTCCAAACTAAAATCCCCGTCTTCGTATGGCCACAGCTGTTGGTGGGGCGTAAAATACTCACTCACTCACTAACCATTGAGACCTTAAAACTGTTCTTAGGACCGAAACGCGAAAATCGAAAACCATATATAGACTCGAAACCAAAGTCCCCGTCTTCGTATGGCCACAGCTGTTGTCGGGACGTAAAATGCTTACTCAATACCTCTCTCACCCACTCACTCAGTCACTTACTTTTAAGACCTTAAAGCGTTATATAGTTATGAGCGAAAAACGAAAACAACATATGTAACAAAGTCCCCGTCTTCGTATGGCCACAGCTGTTGCTGGGACATAAAACCCCACACACTCGCTAACCATTAAGACCTTAAAACTTGACTTATGATCGAAAAACGTAAACGAAAAGCGAACAACGAAAACAATATATGTACTCCAAACCAATGTCCCAGTTTTCGTATGTCCACATCTGTTGGTGGGACGTAAAACACTCACTCACTCATTCACTCAGTCACTTACCATTAAGACCTTAAAACTTGACATATGATCAAAACGAAAACAAGATATATACTCCAGACCGAGGCGGACCGTCCATGCTAATAAACCCTATTGGTTTTATTGGGCGACAGGGCTTTAGATGTCATTTCAGCTCAATGTCGGGTAAAAGTCCCACAAAATTGGAAGCAACGTCTCCAAAATGACCTTTACAGTGTTGACGGGGACGTTTAAACCTCAAATCAAACAAACAAAACAGACCAAAGTCCCCGTCTTCGTATGGCCACAGCTGTTGGTTGGACGTAAAACACTCACTCACTCAGTTACCATTAAGACCTTGACTTATGGTCGAAAAGCGTAAACGAGATATATACTCCAAACCAAAGTCCCCTTCTTCCTATGGCCACAGCTGTTGGTGGGGAAACGAATAACAAACTAGCTTCTGAAAGGTGTAAAGCGAAAAGTCATCGCGAAAACACGCCTGTATAACTTTGACTCCCTTGAAGCCCACTTGTATATAGAAAAACGGGTTTACACTGCTCCAAATTTAGATTTTGGGTACTAGTTAGAACCGCCCCGAAGAGGCGGTTCTAACGAGTACTCACAATCAATATTTTGAGCAGAAGTAAGAAAACTATCATAATTTTTCATCTGAAAGTTTTCGTTTTTCTGGCGGTAAAGTTTTTAATGTATTTCTATAGGCATGTTTTCGTAATGAAATAGCAATCTAATTTCTCTTTGCTCCCTTTAAACCCGCTGAACACCTCTCAATCGATTCGCCCCCGCCCATCGGGGCTTGGAGAAATAGATTGGGCTGCATGATGCTTCCACGCAGAGCTACATATGACCACACACGATTACTGGTAAACCGCTTAGAAGGACTAAGCCTGCCCAGGCAAAGCGGTGTGAGTCCGATCGTCCAATGCATATAAGCCTTCTGGTTTCATTGGGCGGCAGGGCTTGAGATGTCATTTCACCTCAATGTCGGGTAAAAGTCCCACAAAATTGGAAGCAACGTCCCCAAAATGACATAAACAGTGTTGACGGGGACGTTAAACCCCAATTCAAACAAACAAACCTCTCAATCGACGCGAAATTGCCATGGAAAAAGTTTGCTCTCTGTGGTGACGGCTGACGTTTTGAAATTGCAATACAAATACAGTTTAATGCATGAAAGAAACAAAAAAATATTTTTGCGGTGTAAGATCATTTTTTATTTCAGTCAAGAACACCAAAAGACGCATTTTCACTCATGGCTTCACCAGTCGTGAAAAAACGATTCATAAAAATCGAGCGTAGACTGAAAAACTCTATATATTGGGGTCATTATTGGACTTATTAACATCATGAAAAGCCTGTCATGGTATTACATAGGAAATTAACATGATAAAAATCTTGCCCTGGTATTACATAGGAAGACGGGTCTTCCTGGCATAGTGGATAGAAGTAAAATTATCTTGAAACAAATCCAAAACCGAAAAAAAGAATAAAGTAACGTGATGAAAACCTTGTCATGGTATTAAAGAGGAAATAAACGTGATGAAAATCTTGCCATGGTATTACAGAGAAAATTAACTTGATGAAAACCTTGCCATGGTATTACAGAAAAAATTAACTTGATGAAAACATTGCCATGATATTACAGAGAAAATTATCGTGATGAAAACCTTGCCATGGTATTACAGAGAAAATTAACTTGATGAAAACCTTATGATGGTGTTACATAGGAAATTAACGTGATGAAGACCTTGTGATGGTGTTACATAGGAAATTAACGTGAAAACCTTGCCATGGTGTTACATAGGAAATTAACTTGATAAACACCTTTTCATGGTATCACATGATATATTTTTAAAAAAAAATAAGATTGATCATAACTCTCGATTAGTTATCGGGCTTTCATATTTCACGTGTACATTCTTTATCACAAGACCTGTCCGATGATGTCATAATTTTGGACCTTTGCGTTTGACCTATATTTTAAAACCTTGAACATTGGTCATAACTTTCGATTGGTAAGTGATTGGATTTTCTTATTTCACGTGTACATTTCTTGTCACAAGACGTTTCCGATGGAACCCTACTTTTTGACATTGTGACCTTGAACTTGACGTTTGACTAACAATTACGAAAACACGCTTATACAAATATATTGTAAACTTTACTGCGAAAAAAAAAAAAACAAGAAATTTTTTAGATGAAAAATTGTGATATTTTTCTTCCTTCTGCTCAAAGTGTAGACTGATGGTACTCGTTAAAGGCTGTTCTAACGAGTACCCACGATCTATAGTTTAGAGCAGAAATAAGAAAAATAAGGTTTACCCCTGTAAACCACAGTTTTACTATATAAAACTGGGGTTCAAGGGGGTCAAAATTATATAGGCGTGTTTTCGTGATGTTTTCTTAAAACTTTAAGAGTGGTCATAACTTTCGATTGGTAAGTGATAGGGCTTTCATATTTCACATATCCTTGTCACAAGACCTTTCCGAAAATACCATAAGTTTCACCACTTGACCTTGACGTTAGACCTACTTTTTAGCTCACCAGAGCCGAAGGCTCCCGGGGAGCTTATAGGATAGGCAGTTGTCCGTCGTCGTCGTCGTGTGTCGTATGACGTCGTCGTCTGGTGTCAACACTTTCAAACGACATTTCCTCTTAAGCCACTGCGCCGATTGAGCCCAAATTTTACATGTAGCAACCTTGGGCTGGGGGATTGAAATTTTGTGTTTTTTTTTTATGAAAATCGACAAATTGTGCCGGGGCCATACCCCACCCCCCATCCACTTCTTGAAAGGCCATATAACTCGGGAAATCATTAAGATCCCCGCCCCTAAACCATTTATATTCTTGCTCATTATGATAAGACGCATTCAGTGACACCAACCTGGAGGTCCCCCGGGATGCGCCGGGTCATACCCCACCCCCTCCATTTCATAAAAGACCTAATATCTCGGAAACCTTACAGATCCCCACCCCTTAACCATATATATTCTTGTTCCTTATGTAAAGACGCATTCATTGACACCAACCTCGGGGTGCACCGGGGCCTTCCCCACCCCCTCAACTAAACAAAAGGCCATATATCTCAGAAACTATTCAGATCCCCACCCCTAAACCATATATATTCTTGTTCTCTATGATAAGACGCATTCAGTGACATCAACCCGGGGGTCCCCTGGGATGTGCCGGGTCATACCCCACCCACTCCATTTCATAAAAGGCCCAATATCTCGGAAACCTTACAGATCCCCACCCCTAAATCATATATATTGTTGTTCCTTATAAAAAGACTCATTCATTAACACCAACCTGGGGGTCTCCCGGGTCAATCCAGGGCCTTGCCCCACCCCTCCACTTCACAAAAGGCCATACATGTATATCTCAGAAACCGTTCAGAGCCCCACCCATAAACCACACATATCTATCTTCCTTATGATAAGACGCATTCAAATGACACCAGCTTGGGAGTCCTCCGGGGTGCCTGGGCCATGCCCCACTGCTTTACTTCATTAAAAACAATATATCTCAGCAAGATCCCCAGCCCTAAACTATATATATTATTTGTTCCGTATGATAAGACTCATTCAATCACACCAACCTGGGGGTCTCTTTGTGCTGGGGCAATGTGCCCCACCCCTCCACTTCATACAAGGCAATATATTTCAGAAACCATTCAAATCCCCACCCCATAATCATATATGTTCTGGTTCCATAGCACACCAACTTGTGAGTCCGCAGGGGCCAGCCATCCCTCTCCACTTCATAGAAGGGCCTCATATATCAGAAAACATTCAGATTCCCACCCATAAACATTATATATTCTTGGTCCTTATGATAGGACGCATTTAGGGACAACAATCTTGGGTTTTCCTGGGATCAATAGGGCATGCACCAACCCCTCCACCACTTAAGAGACCTTATATTTCCGGCATACTGATCCCCACTGGTATATATTCTTGTTCCTTATGATAAGACGCATTTAGTGATACCAGCCAGGGATCCATTGGGTCCATGCCCAACCCCCTCTACTTCATAAAAGCCTAATGTTTCAGATACTGAGTCCACATGGGTGATCATTTGGATATGGGGGTTCATTTGGGAGACTTTATAATTGGTAGATTAAAATGATATCATGTTAAAATACATGGCTGCCATTGGCCAGTGCGCACCTGAGCTCTGGTGAGCAGTGTTGCCCATGGGCCTCTTGTTTAAACTTTAATATTGGCCATAACTTTCGACTGCTTATTGATAAAGCTTTCATATTTCACATGTGCATTCCTTGTCACAAGACCTTGCCAGTAATATCATAATTTTTGACCTTGTGACCCTGGCATTGAGTTTTGAACTACTTTTTAAAAACTTTGAAATTGGCATAACTTTCGGTTGGTAAGTGATTGGGTTTCTGTATTTCACATGTACATTCCGACCTTGTCACAAGGTCTTTCCAGAAATACTTTTTTTTACTTTGTGACCATGACCTACTTTTTTATAAACTTAAACATTGGCCATACCTTTTGTTTTGGTCAGTGATACGGCTTTCGTATAAAGTTTACATGCGCATTTCTTGTGACAAGACCTTTCAATTGATACCATTATTTTTTACCTTGTGACCTTGACCTTGACCATGCCGCTGTCCGGAGGCATCAGTGTTTTACGAACACATCTTGTTTCTTATGTCTATCTATCTATCTTCTTATACTGAGTCGGTCATATTTGGCCATTACCTCAGTTGGGCGCGTAGCTAAATTTAGAATTTAGCTTAAAAAAAAAGAGAGAGAAGTCTCTGGATGGGTCCTTAAAACTATTTACAATCTGAATAACAGAGGTATACTAAGACATATACCTCTGAGTCTCAATCTTACACTGTACGGGCTTTGAACTCCTCTGCAGTCTTAGCATTCACTACAGAAGAGGGAAGACTATTCCACTGGGGAATAGTCCTAGGAAAAAAGGAATTTTTCAGGGCATCACTGTAGGACTGGTACCTATGATACTGCGAGTAGTTTACTTTTGATGCCCTTGTTTGGGATGAAACTATCACAGGGGTCAAGTATTTGTCTTTATTAACGGCCACTGTACCTGAATGTATCTTATAGAAGAAGGTTAAAGAGGACTGCTCACGACGGGCCTCTAAGGACGGCCATTCTAGCTCGTTAAGCATGTCACCGACGCTACTTCGCTTATGTCTAATTCAAACATAGAAAGTGGCAAATCCATAATCTAAGATTTTTAGCTAAAAGTAGGAAAACGATGTATACCCCTGTAAACCCAATGTTTCCGATAATAAGTGGGATTTGTCTCAGGTTCTGTTAGTGAGATTACTATACTGCAAAGCCACTACTTGTTTCAGCCACACAATCGGAAAAATCCGGATAAACGGCCAATTCCGAATACGACCGAGAACTGACAGCGGAATGTTCACGTCTGGTCTAAGGGAGAAAACTCGAAACTAAACCTATATCAGTTTTGTAGTTTCAACGATTATTTGAAGCTAAGCATCTATTCTAATATTTAATAATAGATTAGTAAATAAACTCATTGTGAAAGTATTCAAAAATAACCTTTGTCATAATTAAATATGCGAGAAACAAAGAAATGACTATCAATATATTCTATTTATTTTCCCCGTTAGTCATCAAGCCTCCGTGGCCCAATGGATAAGGCACCGGCCTCCTAAGCCGGGGATTGCGGGTTCGAGTCCCGCCGGAGGTTCATTTTTTTTTTTTCGATTTTTTTTTTAATTTACTTTTATTTTGAATTGACACTTTTTTTCCCCTTTGTTTGCCAGTTTATTATTTTTTATTTCAATTACTTTTCTTTTTCGTGACAGATTTTTTTTTCCATAAAATTTTCCAACATTATACAAAATTGCCCCAGACTGTACGTCGATACAAATAGCTTTTTTCCACTTTTTTCCTGCCTAAAGTATTAGTTTATTTGTTTGAGTGCATCACAATCATTAAAAATCTCAAGAAAATATGTCTTTTAATCTGAAGTAAAGGAGTGCGAATTTCTTTAGACTGACCGGACTTTTTTCAGATGATCTTTTTTTTTTTTTTTTTTTTTTTTCTTATTTCTAGACATATCATTGATAGCGGGTGTTCTTGGATGCGGGTCTAACAAGCATCCACAATCTATATTATTTAGCAAACATTAGGTAAACACGCCTATACAAATATAGACTTGCCTCAAGTCCTTAAAGTTCAACTGCAACGCTATTTTTTCTATGACTTATCATTGAATACATATAAAATACATCTCGAATAAGCTATTCGCCGTACTTCTTGTTACGGAATTATGTATTTATTAACAATTTACATTCGGTTCACCTGTGGGCAATTGCGAACCGGAAGTGATAATCCGAGTCACGTGACTCTGAACCCTGTGACGTCAATTGTAGAACGGAAGTGGAAATAGCGTGTATTTTACATTGACTGTTCGAGAAAATTGTGATAAAAAACATCTTGTTATCTGAAATAAATTCCAAAAATGCCGACGCGATGTGTTGCACCGGGTTGTGGCAATACCCCTGCACCTGGTCGCGGTTTGTTTACGTTCCCGGAGGACCCGGTATTTAATAAAGAGTGGAGAGTGAATATGGGTCGCGCGAAAAGTGCAAATGAGCCTTTCAAACTATGGGAAAACTCAAAAACTTCGAGATTGTGTGATTCTCATTTCACGGAGGAGTGTTTTATTGTGAGCCCAAGACTAGCGGCGGATCTGGGATTCAAACCAGGCAAGTTTCAGCTCAAGACAGGTGCTGTTCCAACGATCTTTGCCAGACCAAACCACCCCTGGAACACTCCAAAACAGACCAAAGTTGGCGGGGCATACAGGAAACGGCAGAGACAAGAGGTAATGTAGATTATCAGAATGCTGATTATAAATAACATTTGTTTTCAGAGCTTTTTGGTGCAATGGTCCTGAATGGCAGCATTTCATTTTATCAGATTTGTGATCGAGAGGTGGGTTCCGTCCTCATGCTGACCAAAGTGTTGTGTCCCTGATCATAGACAGTTCATCCATGTCTGTCTCAATGGACAGTCTCAATTAGCCAATTTCTCATTGCCAAAACATGCCTATCCAAATCCGCCCCCGCCCATTGGGGCTTGGAGAAATAGATTGGGCTGCATGATGCTTCCATGCAGAGATGATACCGACTGCACATTAGTACTGGTTATCTGCTTGGGGCTAAACCCTAGGAAAACTGCTGCGACTCTGTCCGTCCATGCTCATAATCGTTTCTAAAATAGTTGGAGGAGTGGCAAACAGCGCAGACCATGATAAGATGCCACATTTTGCTGTGTCTCATGTTAGTCTAGGTCACGGGTCAGTTCGCCCGTGAGTCGTTTCGCCCGTGGGTCAGTTCGCCCTGGGTCAGTTCGCCCTGATTTGGTGGGTCGTTTCGCCCTTATTTTTTCAAGCTCTATGAAATACGGTTATATGGTTTGGCATATAACGGGGTAAATGCCACCTTTTGAATGCCTTTTGGGGGAAGATGTCCAAGCTCACATAACGTTAACAAGTCTTTGCAATGTAATGGGACTTTTATGGCCGTGGAAAAGACTGGGAATATGTAAAAAGAGTTTGGGATTTCTCTCATTTCTGCTGAAAACATAGATTGTTGATTAGATCCACTTTATTGTCTGTGTTTTAGAAACAGCACAAGTATCAAGTGGGGTTTAGGGTGGGGTGTCTACATTGCATAAACTTGCTAACATGATGCTCAAATTAGTCAACAGCTGTTCTTTCTGCGCAAGTGGTGACGTATTAGTATGTCCACGTGAACCGGTACGTATAATTAGTAACGTCATGGCCATTCATACATGTGCAGTACCGTAACGAAAACATGCCTATTTAAGTGTATGGATATTTTACCTCCATAATATGAAAATTTTCCAATGAAAATTTCTCGTTTTTTTTTTTTTAATATTCTTGCTTCAAATATAGCCTGAGTGCACTCGGTAGAACGAGTACCCACAACCTATTTTTAGCAAAAATAAGAAAATAATAAAACAAAAACACTGAAAACGCCAGTTTTACTTCATAAAAGTTGTGTTTTTTTTATTCATTAATTTATACGTCCAATCCATTTGACACTCCCTTCAAAATAAAATGCTGCGAAACGACCCACGGGCGAAACGACTAACGGGCGAATCGACTCACCCTACAAGGGCGAAATGACCCACCCCAAAAATCAGGGCGAACTGACTCAGGGCGAATCGACCCGGCGAAACGACCCACGGGCGAAACGACCCAGATTCTTAGTCTACACTGTTTGCTCAGGCATGTCTGTGCAAAACCATATAGTTGGGTGCAACATATGGTAAGAGTCATGTTCAGACAGAAAGCCAGAGAGGTAAAACTATGACCAAATCTCCAGTGATTACTGATCGATTATCAATCTCAATGGCATGACTGATAATCGATTATCATTTCAGCACCAATTAGCCAGGCCTATACATTTTTACTGATATTTTTTTATCTTCTCAAATGACATTTTCTTGTATCTGCTATCTCTTCTACATGTATTTGGAGACCTAGAATTATTGTCAAGGGTTGAGGCGGTGGTTTAAAGTTGAAACCTTCTTATTTCAGACCATCCAGCAGATCATATCACAGAGCCGGTTGTGACTGACCAATCCACTTTTTCCAGCAGTCAGGAGGGTGCCTGCGATAGTCTAACAGAAGGACTACAGTCTGATACATCCTCTTCCAGCTCCCAAGTTCTGAGTTCTGTCGAAAATGTGCCATCTCGGAAAAGGGTAAGATTTTCAATTTATAAGATGTGTTTAGTTTGATTCCAGTCGTAACATCCCCGGCAACACTTATTTAACCCTATTCTTACTTTTCACGCCTATCCCTAACTTTGCAAATTGTAAATCCACATCAGATGGTCATCTGATCAGGATCTACAGTCTGACATTCAGTTACGGACCTCTGTCAAGTACTTGTGTGTTTGGTTCGAGTTAGGGGTAGAATGAGAAAAGATTTCATGATCATGATTGGTCCCCTGACCCCATGATCAGTCAGACACAGACCAGGGATTTAAAATTCCACACGTCCACTGGCATTTGCGAAAAAATTTTAAGGCAGGGCGAGTGAGATTTTCAGAACTGACTTCCCCTTTTCTTTATTTTTACCATCCAGATGAAACAGTAAGTTTTGAGGAAATTTTACACCTCTGCACGGGTCCAACATAGCTTCATTCACCTTCATTCTCGCTGTTCATGACAATCCCTACCTTTGCAAAGAGTGTAGATCCTGATCAGATGGCATCATGTCAGAAGCCAATTTTAATCAGGATCTACACTGACATTCAGTTTGTGAATTTGAGCGAACCACTTTATGATGTAATTTAACTTGCTTATAGCCAGAAATTAGTGGGTTTAATAAATTCAGATATTCAGCAGGATAAAGGGTCAATGATTCTTTACATTAGAAAATGCAAAAAACAGACACAAGTTTGTTTCAGGTTTCACATCCCACTAACACTGTATAGGCCATTTCGGAGACATTGTTTCCAATTTTGGTTGTACTTTTACCCAGTTTTGAGATGAAAATGACATCTCAAGCCCTGTTGTCCAATTATACCAACATGTGTTAAGAGCATGGCATGGGTGGTTCGTCTCACATCACTTTGCCTGGGAACGCTTGGATTCCATAAGGGGTTTATCAGATCTGTTTCAGCTCTGCAAGGAAGTGCTAGAAATCCTGTTCTCTATCAGTATTGTACTATTTCTGCAAGTCCCGATGGGTGGGGCTTTTCTTCTATAGTAAAATACTGATAGAGAACAGGTTTTTTTGCAGAGAACCCCATTCGTCGTGTCAATATTTCCCATTTGTTTTATTTAGTTTCGGTAAAACAATCTGTTACTGTATGCAATCTGTAGAGACACTGATCAGACACTTCTTGAGTGTGCTCTAGGTGACTAGGTCTGACCTGTTAGTGTAGATGTTCATTTAGAGAATATCCAGTATATAAAGAAAAGGATACATGTACACATACTTACATTTTCGTATTTACAATATATTTTAATGATTCCTATTACACCCCAACCCCTTTATAACACTTTTGTTGGGGTCCAAAGCAGAAACTGTGTTAGTTAAACAACCATGTTATATCCAAACAAAAATGTATAGATTATTTAGAAAAATTACCATTCATGGTCATTTTTCTATATAATCTACACATTTTTGGGATCCATCTGAGAACCGTGTTATATTCAAAACCGTGTTACAATGAACCGTGTTATAATGAGGTTGTGGTGTACATATTTTTATAATGCTTTTTTGTTGCTTTTAGAACTGGCGACATCAGAAAAGTCAGACCACAAAGCGCTGGGAAGCAAGGCCACCTGTATCAACTACTGTAGGTCATTTGGTACGCAGACAGCTAAACCTACATGTATCATGGTCGACAAGGGCTGCCAGTACGACTGCCCACAGATCACGATTCGGAAGTGCCTTTAGTGGAAACTAGAGATATGTGTCAGTTACATTCAAATTGTGATTGGTATTTGGATACTGTGAATATGCATGTTAACCTGAATGGATTATACATTTAAATTCGAGAACGTCAGTGAGTAGTTGAAAGACAAAGAAGCAGAACATATTTTTGCAAAAATCATCTGCAAACCTAACCAGTGAGAATCTTTTCTTCAGACACTATATCCAAGCCCATGCAGAAACCCAGTTCTATGTGTACTTGTAGGCAAGCAGGCTACAAGAGAAACTGCATTGCTTGGAAGCCACTGTTGGTCTTAAATGCTCAGCTAATTTGAGCATGAAACTTTGTCTTGCTCATAAATGTTGAAAATGCCACACAATAATCACTGGATCCTGCAGAACTCTGTGTGTTTTGGGCCCCAGGTGTCATATTTTTCGGGCATCTGCAGATTTCAGATTTCTATTTTTACCCCCATATCCTGCTGCCTAAAAACATTTGTATCTGTGAACGAATCGGTTAAGTTCATATTATATATACATTCAGTTCACAACTGCATGAAAAAAGTGTAGATCCTGATCAGATGGCTTCTTCAGAAGCCATCTGATCTGGATCTACACTGTTTGCAAAGTTAGGGATTGTCATGTCCAGCAGAATAATGGTTAAAAAGCTTGGTCAGTATGAGGCCTGTTTGGCTAATGTTTTTCTGGATTTCTTTGTTTATGAGCATTACAGATTTCATGCTCAAATCAGTTGAGCATGATGAGAGTATCTTTAATTTATACTACCGGACCAAAATTTTTTGTACAGCACCACAAACACACAGTGTGACTTATGTCCAGTAAATCCCAGAAACAAAAATGATATCTTACAATAAAATATGCCTTCAGTCCTGTTGGTACATATTCTGTCCAATAGAAGATAACAGACTTTACTAGCAGTAAGAGGCTTTTTCATTGCATCTTATCCTCTCTGTATGATTTAAAACTTGTTTTCATGATTTGTGTGATCACAGCCATTTCAAGAGTATTCAACAATAAACTTAAAATGCTGAATGACATGAGTCATGGAGGAAGGCACCGTGAAATAGACCTAAGTGTCTCAGTTATTATGGACTGGTCGCCCATCAGGCATTTTTGTTTGCATTCAGGTTTAACGGTCCAGTCAACACTATTTAGGTCATTTTTGCAGTTCCATTCACCTATAGATCCACACTTTTGTTTGGGCGAGCATATCCATATGCAGTTAACCAGTACAGTGCACATTCTTTCTCCAAAACTGAGAACTGCCCTTCTTGAATCAGCGGGAGAGAATGACCATAGAAAGGATTTCAGGATCAATCTCTACAAAGAATGTTGCCGACCCGAACCCATCAGGGCTTGAATAAATAGGTTGGGCTGCATAATGCCTCTGTGCAGAGCTGTAGACAACCTCAGGAGTTCTGGAAAACCACTATAAAAGCAGATCTAAGCCTGCCCAAGAGAAGTGGTTCAAGTATGTGACTGCCCATGTGTACAAACTGTTGGTTTCTTTTCATTAGGCAGCAGGGCTGGAGATGTCATTTCATCTCACTGATGGTTATAAGTCCCACAAATTGGGAACTATGTCTCCACAATGACCTTTACAGTGTTAACAGGGGCATTGAGCCTCAAATTGTAGACTAGATACAGCTGAATAAATCTCTGGCCTTGATGCCGTAATAGGTAAGAGCTCAAGACTTCTTTTATTAGGTCACCTGTGTTTTTAACCTTTAACCTGCTGAATAGTCAATTAAGCCACACCCACTTATGACTTTGAACCAATTAGATTACTTGATGCAGTTTATTTCTACGTATGCAACATGGCGATACATTCTGGAAGTAGATACTTTTATAAATTGAAAGTGGTTAACAACCACAGTCTGCTAGTAACCCTACAGTTTATTTCTACATATTCATAAACTGAATGTCAAACAGTGTAGATACTGATCAGATGGCTTATTCAGAAGCCATCTGATCTGGATCTACACTGTTTGCAAAGATAGGGCTTGTCGCCAACAGCAGGGTAGAGGTTAACGAACTTGGCTCCTGTCACCTGAGATGCCAAGTTCTGCAATCTGCCTAATATTAGTGAAAAAATCTTGAAAGGGCTGTAAAAACGAAACATAATAAAACAAAACAGAAGGAACACTGTCATTTGTTAAAGATCTGTTTAATACAACTGACTGAAATCAGAGCACTGACAACACTGTTGGGTTGTTTGCCTTTGAGTGTATGATAACTAGATGTAACCTTGATCCTGAAGCAGAACAGTCACTTAGACTGTGAACAGTTCATGAAAAAACCTACAAGAAGCTTGGGTGGCCAGCAAAGACTGAGATCAGCCTGCGCCTTAGCAGTCTGATCAGAGTCTTTGCTGGTCACATGTAAAGTTCTACTATATACTACAGTCTATGTAAACCAAAATGAGCAAAAGGTCTTGTCTTAGTGGATGGGTGAGTGGGTTGATTTTAGTCTGCTGGCTGCATGGTCACATTGTAGGCTTTGTCTTGAATTGGGGGAAGGGGAAGAATGACTATATGTAGAAAAACTGTTATCCTCTTTGCACTAATAGTCTCTTTGATATTTGAAACCACAGTATTGCTCTGATGGCCAGCTCTGACGTATCTTGTTCACAGCACAAGCTGGTATCACCTTCCGCATTCCTCTTCCAAGTCTGTGCCACACCCATCTCGTAAAACGTCTGTATGCAACATGGCGGTACATTCTGGAAGTAAATAATTTTATAAATTAAAAGTGGTTAACAACCACAGTCTGCTAGTAACCCTGATCTTGCTGAATATTTTAACCACACCCATTTCTGACTTTGAATAAATCAGATTACTCGATGAAATTAATAATTTATAAGCTGAATGTCAAACAGTGTGGATCCTGATCAGATGACTTCTGATCTGGATCTACACTTTTCCAACGAATGAGGTTGTCGAGAACAGCAAGATAAGGGTTAAACCTTAATGGCCTTGTTCTGTCTAAAATGTAAACCTCCAAACAGACATAACCTGTGAACAAAGACCACTCTTGGCCATTCCTTTGTGCCATCTTTGTAGACAGGCTGGATTGTTCCTATAGATGTATGTATATATTATATGTAGATATGCTATTTTTGATAGCAAACATGTACAGTAAAACAGGTCTTAGCAGCCACCTCTATTAAGCAAGCAGCCTGTCATAAGCAAGCAAACATTGGTTACCTGAAAAGTAGAATGCATAAATTTTACCTGTATAAAGCTAGAACCTGTCATTAGGTTGGACTGTATACATTTGGTAAATCAACGTTATCATCCATCCACAGTGACAAGACCTTTTGCTCATATCCGGGCATAGATCATAGAATATAGTAGGTACATGCGATCAGTGAAGACTGATCAGCCTGCAAAAATGTACAGGCTGGAGTCTTTGCTGGTCACTCAAGCCTTCTTGTAAATTTTGTCATCCGCTGGCTCTTAGTATAACGAAGGATACCAATGAACTACCCAGGCCTACCCAATGGGGAAAGGGCATGTCTGTAAATACCAAGAATAAAAATAAAAAAAATATTTGTACATATAATGCTGTTATTTTTTCTTGCCCCTGTCCTTGATCTTATATAGTTGGAGTACCAGAATGCCATCTTTCTCAGACTCAGCTACAGTATGACATCAATGCAGGTCTATAGAATACATTCTGTTTGTGCTCAGTTTCACCAGCTGCTTACCAAAACCAATTGGTTGGATTTTGCTTGTTTCCGGGTTTTAATACCCAGTCAACACTATTTAGGTCATTTTTTAACCCGTCAGTTTACCTAGCCACCCTTTCATTGACAGGCTTACACATCAGCGGTTAACCAGAACTATGCACCTTTTTTGACGGAAACTAACAACTGTCCTTGAATCAGCATAAGGGAGAGAGAATGATTATTGAAATCATTTCATGATCAACCTCCACAAAAGAATGTTGCTGACCACACAGGTATCAAACCGATGTCAGAGTTCTCGTTAACTCCAAATTTGGAGTAATTTACTCCAACTTTTTCATTCCTGACTCCAACTTTTTGCAAAGTCTCAATAGAAAAGTATGGTAAAACTCCACCTTTTTCTGGAGGACAGCATTTTTACTCCAATTTTCAAAATCCTAGTGAGAACCCTGGATGTCCTCCTGATCTTCAGTCATAAACAAATCCGACTGAGCTACTGAGACCGGCTTACAGTTTCTAGGAGAGTTGATGAGTAAAACACCGTCACCTAGCTGGTAAACACATTCAATGGCTCATACTTACTCATGAATTGGCTCATCATCACCAACATGACCATAGTTGTCCAAGAATTCATAGAAGGATGTCTCTATAACATACTGGTTCAGACAATTTCCTTCATAGCCAGGATGCTGTGTGATGCACTGAAGGTCTTGATCTTCTACTAAGTTGTCAATGAGACCAATCTCCCTGCAGCATGTGCTCTCATCTACAGATGGCATGGGAATACAAAATCCACATTCACACCTGAAAAATAAAATGGCATACAAATTTAGGGTCAGACGCCAATGTTACATGCTAACTTGAGGTTTTTTTTTTTCTCTGTGCACTCTGCTTTTGGCCTACTACCCTCATGTATTGGGGCTTGGAGAAATAGATTACATGCAGGGTTCGCACTAGCGGTCGCCAAAGTCGCCAAATGCGAAAAGAAAATAAATCTGGCGCAATTCTGTGTCATTTGGCGAAAACTACTGGCGAAAAAAAAAACCCTATAAAAAAGAAAATCCAATCCCGGTTATTGCCGACTTAAGCCGTTTACTGACACGTGTATTTCACACCTTTTCTTCCACTCACTCGATAATTAACACCTGACTATTGATCAAAATAGCAAAATTGGAGGTTGTTTTATTATCGACACACGCCAACAATTTAGCTCCGCCTCCTGATTAAAAATAAGGTGCGGCTAGGTCGAATATCAACCAGTGGGTGAAGAATATTATTTCTGTCCCGCATGACGTAATGGAATACCCGGTGTTTAATCTAGTCACCCGATTGTTTTTGCGGTGAAGGTTAATCAATGAAGAAATGGGCGACAAAGACGGATGATGTAACATGTAGAAGTTAATTGCTGCTCAACAAGCGTAACGGTAATTATCACCAACGCTTTGGCAGTCAACCTTAATTGGTTTTTCAATTCAGCTCTTGTTTGACCTCAAGTTGTTAAGTTCTTTATTATATAAATTCGGGCTTGAATATTCAGAAATATGAGCGGGCTAATTCAGAATATAAAATAAATGTGGTCCGTTTCTATCTATCTATTGTTGCTGCGATCAGTCATTCCTTATTTTGTTTGCTTAAAAAATGGCGTGAAATAATTAGTTTGGTAGCCTTTTTTCTCTACCATTCCATCTCTAATTTTACTTTTTCTTGCGATATAAACTTGATTGTTTTATGAAATACCAAATGTTTCCCGATTCACATCGGAAAGTCTCTGCAAAACGCACTGCTTTGCGATGATTTATCAATGGGCTAATCGAACACGCTCTTTATGCCTGTTTAGGTTGTTTCCCTTTGTATATAATGTGATCATGTGATCAACCAAAATGGCAGCCTCCATGACTTAACAACGCTTATTTGTTGGAGCAAAAACAAAAGCATTTAAGCAAGGTTTCGTTGCATTTTCGGGTGAGAAGGTAATGCCGCTGGAAGTCGGAAAACTCAAGCTATCTAAATGATTTTGGTCTATGGATTTTGCTATAAAGCTGGACAGCAAAGGTGACTGGTGCATTGTTTGAAGTGTGACCGTGTTGGTTAAACTTGGTTTGATCGAAAAACCTGGGGTCTTTAGGCGCATCTACTCTTGGATAATGCACCTTTACACACACCCATAAAGACCACAAAAGTTTAAGCCTTTACCCTTTAAGTGCCAATGAAAATTGTAGAGCAGATGACAAACTTTTTTATCCATGTTCAGCATTTTGCGAAGAAGTTTCTACAACTGGCTCAAGTTTTAAGATTTTGGCACAAAAAAAATCAGATTGGCGAAAGTGATGGCGAAAGAAAAAAAAATCCTAGCGCGAACCCTGTAGGTGCATATTACTTACGCAGATCTGAACCAATCGCACATGAGTACTACTGGGAGGTTCTTAGCCTGCCACGGAAAAGTGGTGCAAGTCTTGCTTCGAACCCGAAAGGGTTTACCCTGTCCTTGTGTGGATCAGTTCTGTGTAGAAGCAACATGCAACCCAATCTATGTCTTCAAGCCCTGTGGGCAAGGACCATTAGCATGTGTTGCCAGAAATTACAATTTAATTTATTACACAAGTCATCTTTGCAAACAGTGTAGATCCAGATCAGATGGCTTCTGAAGAAGACATCTGATCAGGATCTACACTGACATTCAGTTTATGAATTTGTAGGTATAAACTGATTGGCTCAAAGTAAAAAATGAGTGTAAAATGGGTGTGGCTACACTGAATATTCAGCAGGACATGGGTTAATCCCGGAGTTTTTTTGCTGAATCTAGCACATAAATATTTACCTTTTGTTTTTTTATTTTTAGTTTAATGACTCAACCAACACTATTTAGGTTATGTGGAGCATGTCAATGAACTATCCATGCTTTTCCTGGACAGGCTAATTTATTGCACTTTTTGGCCAAAAATTGACAACTACCCTGGTTGAATCAGCAGAAGGGAGAGAATGTTTTTAAAGTAATTTCATGATCAATCTCCACGAAAAGTTATGCTGACACTCACAGGTCTCGAATCTTGGTCCTCTGTACACAAGTCGAATGCGCGCATGACTGAACTGCAGAGGCCGGCCGGTTACTTGTTGCAGTAATGATTAAAATACACCCGGGTATCACCCCACTTTGGGTTCAACACACACTTGTCGCCAGGGATGACAGAAGAAGATAAGTCCAATGTTTTGCTGTTACATTGTAGGTTATCTGTGGCATTTTTGGTGTGTAAATATCTATATAGAGACTATAATAACAAAAGCAAGCCAATAATTTCACACTTCAACAAGGGGTGGGGGTGCAAATTTTTCCACTTTTCATAAACAATGAATGAGCAGGAATTATCTTGGCTTTCTGGCTCATTCTATTGAAAGTATTTGGCCCTATTGCGGGTTGTAAAGATGACAAAACAGTTGTCAGCCCCCACTGTCTCAACCAGTGCCCCCCCCCCCCCCCCCCCCCCCCCCCCCCCCCCCGATTTTTTTATTTACTTCCTCCTTTCCTTACGTTATTTTCGGCTATCAAAATACGAAACGGAACCTTACTAATATTGGGCTAATCAGTAGTAAAGTGGACGAACTTATTTTTTCCTCGTCATGCATTTACATTTTTTTTATTTTTAATGACAGATTCTTTCTGTCATTCTTCGTCGTGCTGCATGTTTGCAATGTTAACGTCCGAACTTCCGGCTTCCACTACTTTTGAAATATGACTCCGCGCAAATAGTCCGTTGTTTTTTTACTTTTCATGCTCGCTGTCTCAAAACTAATTTCTCATGGCATTATTTCCAGTAGTATATACTTGCAACCTCCATGTGTGGCACCTCCGCGACAGGCGCATTCATCTCTGCCGTGGGAACACTACTTAGACTGCAGTTGCAGGTATGAATAAGATCGAAGTAGAGTTGTCTCTATTTGTGTTGAGTAACAACTATTTAGACTGATTAGGATAAGTTTTAATCATTGTTGATGTGCTCTGAGGTTTGTTTGGTTTGATTGAAATGCACTTTTTCCGCCCCTGTAAACACAATTTTGGTCTTACATTCAGGGAATCCTGAACGTTTCGGCGCCTACTTTGGTTGGTCATTTCGGCCATAAGTCGTTTCGGTCTGGGTCGTTTTCTGCCAGTTTTCAATATTTAGCATTATTTTCAGCATATTAGAAAATAAATATTAATTATTAAAATTATTGGAATATTATTTCAGCGCCCTACCATGTTAGCAACGGTTATGATACGAGTAACCCAAAAGAAGACTTGTCCATCTAACTTTCAGAACTTATTTTAAAAGTTCTTTTCCAGTTTGCTTTAATGAGGAGAAAAGATGAAAAAAAACTTCTTCTTTTTTAAGCTAAATTCTAAATTTAGCCACCCACCCAACTGAGGTAATGGCCAAGTATGACCGACTCAGTATTTGGAGATAGACAACATTTTTTTTAACGTAGCATATTATAAACAATTAACATAAGCTATGCAGAGCTTTTTGCAACAAAGTATCTATTAACAATGAACAAAACCAGCCTGCATTTATCCCCCCCCCCCCCCCCCCCCACACACACACACACACACGAGTACTGGTAATCTAGTTAGAAGGTCTGAGCCTTGCCAGGAAAAATGCTACGGCCCGTCTATGCATATAAACCCCAAAATTGGCTGCATAAGCTTTCTATCTTTGAATATTCTCATTAGACTTCACATTACACTTGGGCAGGATTGTCTGAGTCTTTCATGGTCAACTTGTCATCGCGAAAACATATTTATAAGATTTTGATCCCATTAAATCCAACATTTATGTAGTAAAACTGGGTTTTAAGTGGGAACTCATTATCTTAATATATGTACTAAATCTATGTCCACAACATGCCTTTATAATCTTGACCCCTTGGAACTACACTTTCACAGTAAAACTGGGGTTTAGGCCTACATGGGTATATACCTTTGTCTTTATTCTGCTCAACAATATAGAATGTGGGTACCTGTGAGGGCCTGTGCATCACATACCTGATGCCCCTGTGATACAGTGGTTATGCTACTCACCTTGTAAACCAATGATCTCAGGTTCAATCCTGGGCTTCTCCAGACTCTCAGATGATGCCTGATGCACAATAAATGACCCATTTCAGTTGCCTATCTATCTGTCTATCTTCTTGTACTGAGTCGGTCATTATTTGGCCATTACCTCAGTTGGTTGGGTGGTTAAATTTAGAATTTAGCTTAAAAAAAATAAAAATCATCACTGCTGGATGAGCTCTTAAAACTATTTACAATCCGAACAACAGAGGTATCCTAAAACGCATACCTCTGAGTCTCAATCTTATACCGTGCGAGCTTTGAACTCTTCTGCGGTCTTGGAATTCACTGCAGAAGAAGTTAGCATCAAGAGTAAAAATTAGACGTCTGTTTTCCGGCCTGACAAAGGGACCAGTTTTGGAAAAATTTTAAGTCTCTGGAGAGAAGATTTAGCACTCTCGTGATAAGAGTTTTATGTAAAAATATTAATTTCTCATGATTTGTAAGTGTAGTAACATAGGGGAAGGACATTACATGTATGTGCATTACACAGGAAAAAATGAGACAATGGGAGTAAATTTGTTAAACTTGTACAATATTAACTAGAACACAACAAATGCTAACAGGAAAAAAAAAATACAAAAAATGAGGCTTAATGAAATTAGTCTGTAAACAAAGGTCTCAGTATGACCTTAGCTGCTGGTAGGACATACAACTAAAACTCACTCGCTAGTCACATACCGCCCTGCCCACCCGTGCTTGGAGATATAAATTGGCTGCAGGATGCTTCCACACAGAGCTGATCCTGTCCACACATTAGTACTTTTAATCTGCTTAGAAGGTCTTAGCATGCCTGAGTAGGCCATGCTTATAAACCCGTTTGATTTTATTGTGCGACAGGGATTGAGATGTCATTTCATCTCAATGTCGGGTAAAAGTCCCACAAAATTGGAAGCAATTTCTCGAAAATGAGCTAAATAGTGTTTTCAGGGATGTTAAACCTCAAATAAAAAAAACCTCTTTGTCACAGGGTGGTTCTTACATTGGTGCGCACTATCTATATTTCGAGAAGAATGATTTTTTTCTCAAAATATTCATTTTTTGTGGTAAAATATTAAATATATTTGAACAGGCGTGTTTTCCCTGCTTGGCTTATGCCATAGTATGGGCCCTGTTCACTCATTAAACTGGAATAATTAGAAGAAGAAGAAATGGGACAAGCTGCCGTATCAGTGGAAAGACTGACATTTAGACTGCTGCCAAAACAACAAATATAGTTTATGATATGCAGGAAGTAGAGAAACAATTTATCAGTTCTTATGTGCTATGGGTTTCAGCACTGCCAGGAAGCCCTATGTATTACAGCCTATTTCTTCAAGCCCTTATTTCTTGGTATCTTTCAGATTAAAATTTTTAAAATCTGTTATTGCAGGCATAAAGATACCCAATGTACATGAATGAATGGAACATCTCTTATTTATACTACATAAATGTATTTCTTCTTTTAGTTTCTACCCCGCAGCCCGCGGCTCACAGTTTAGTTATGTTACTGAGTTACAAAGCCATCTGATCACTGTATGACTTACAATTAACGATTTTTAGGAAAAAATTAAATCAAGAAATCTGAATGTTTCAAAAATAGAAAAGGGTGTGGCTAAATCAAATATTCAGCAGGATAAGGATGAAAGTATTTGAATATGTTTCTTATTCATACCTCAAACTTAGGTAGGGGTTCTCATTAAAACTAATGAGGCAAGTCTAACGATTACCCACAACCTACATTCATGAGTAGAAAAAAAACATGTATGCCCCTGTTAGCCCCAGTTTTCTCTGTATGAATTGAGGTTTAGAGGGGTGCTCATTACACAGATGTGTTAATATGATGTTGGTATCAAATCTGGATCTACACTACTGGCTTAAAGTACAGAAAATTTAATGGTATATGTCATGGTTAAGGAACTTTTTTACCCTATCCTACCACCAGTGCTGTTAGTGCTTTGATTTACTTTGAAAAACCAGATGCCCAATCAAATTATATTTATTTGCAAGCATATTGACAGATTGAAAGCTTCAGGTGCCAAACATAACAATTGTCATCTTCTTTGCTGTTGTCTAGTCATTGTTGAAAACACTGAGACCCAGATCAGACCACTCAGCCAGGAAAAGTCTGATCAGGGTCTACATTGCATGTACATGTAGGTAATACATAATGAAATGTTTGCAAATAATAGTAGCAGATGACAAACAGATGACATTTTCAGTAGTATAGTTTTTCTTACCATCTTCAGGTATACCCAATGTACATTAATTGAATTGAACAACTCTGTTATTATTATTATTTTTATCATTATTATTTTTATGCCCCCAACTTTGAAAAAGTTGGAGGGGCATATTGGTTCTGGTTCGTTCGTCCGTTCGTCCGTCCGTTACGCTTTTGACAAAATTCTGAAAAATACTTTGTTAGTTATGGCCCTTTGTAACTTTGGTAATGTGTGTCCATTGTAATGTATGGTAAAAGTGATGCATAGCATAACTTAAGAACCGTGTATGCTAGGGTTTTGACATTTCATATTTGGATTACTCATGGAAAATTAGCTGACGCATATTTTTTTTTCTTATCAGGATTATGCCCCTTTCAAGAGTTATTTTCCTTTGAAATTTTGTTGATAAAATCTTGTCAGCAGGATATCTAAAAAACTATTGGAGCTAGAGCCTTGAAAGTTGGTGAATATAGTGGTGGTGATGAGTAGTTGACCTGATAAACTTTCGACAAAATTCCGAAAAATACTTTGTGAGTTATGGCCCTTTGGCATTTTGGTAAATGAACTTGCATTTTTGAAGTGCCACTGTAGTGGATAGAGTGCTGGACTCTGAATCCTTTGTTGATAAGGAATATGAGTTGCACGAGTTCAAACATCGGTAGGGTAGTGGAATTATTTTTCTATTTCTTTTTCTGGTTTTTTTTTTTTTTTTTATTATTATTATTTTGTCTTTTTCTACATAAACACATATAAACAGAAATACCCCTACACAAAAGTTGATATGCCATTTGTCCTGTACATACATATATACATGCATGCATACATCCCTACCCTACCCTACCCCACCCCAAAACACCAGACCCCACCATACCCAGTTACACCCCCACCCCACCCTACCCAACACACACCTCCACCATACCCCACACCACAACACCCACCACCCACCCTACCTTAGCCCACCACACCACACCACACCCCACCCCAACCACCCTCCCCCACCCTTCCCTACCCCACCTCCCTACCCTCCCCACCCAACCCCAAAACACCCCAAACATGCACACACATGCTCAAAACACCCCACCCCACCCCCCCATATCCACACAACCCCACATACACCCCACCCTACCCAACCCACACCACCCTACCCCACCCCACAACACCCACCCACCCTACCTTACCCCACCCCACCCCGACCTACCCTAACCTACCACTCCACACCCACACCCACCCCACCCCCACACCACCCCACCCTACCCCACCCACACCCCACCCCTACCCTACTCCACCACTCCACACCCACCCCCACACCACCACAACCTACCCCACCCCCACCCCACCCCATCACAAAAGTTGATAGTGGTTGGTGATATGTCATTTGTCCCATACATACATGCATGCATACACCCCTACCCTACCCCACCCCACCCTATTGTGCTGCATAGCATACCTTTATAGCACATGTATGCTATTGTTTGGAAATTCCATATATGAATTCCATGCGGAAAATTAGCTGATGTTTACCATGAAAAATTGAATAAAATCGTCTTTTTCAGTTATAACCCTTTGAAAATTTTGGCATTTAGGGTCAAGCATATGGTTGGGAGCATAGTGTTTCACAAACACCATCTCTAGTTACTATTATTATCATTATTGACTGTATGATACTTGTATTTGTTTTTTTTTTTATATTTCTGCCCAGCGGCCCACAGCCCGTGGCCCGCAGCCCGCACTTTAGTCACTTTGTGGCTTTAAGATATAGGTCCAGAATTATTAGCTTCTTTTACCCTATCCTACAACCAGTGTTGCCAGTGTTTTGGTTGATTTTGAAATACCAGATGCTCAATTATATTATTAGTTCACCTGAGCCGAAGGCTCATTGGTGAGCTAATAGTATGGCCAGGCAAAAATTCTGTGTGTGTGTGTGTGTGTGTGTGTTCACATTTTCAAACGTCTTCTACTCCGGAACCGCTGGGCCGATTGTAGTCAAATTTCACGTGGAGGCTCCATGGGGTGGGGGAACGAAAGTTTGCATTTTTGGTCTAGGTCAATTGACCAAGATGGCCGCCATGCCCATATATGGTAAAAACCCTTCAAAAATCTTCTCCTCCGGAACCACTGGGCCGATTTGCATGAAACTTGGCATGTAGCACCTGGGACATGGGCCCATCATAAATCGCATAAATGGTGTCCCTGTGATGACCTTGACCTATTTTACGCCAAGGTTAAATTTGGTAACATGGGCATTTGTATGGGAAAAAGTAGAAATGTCTGATATCTTGCAAACTGTTACAAATAATGCCACTAAACCATATATATTCTTATTCCTTATGATGAGGCGCATTTAGTGACGTGGATTTTGGAACCCTGGGCCCCCCCGGGGGGCATGCCCCACCCCCTTTTTGGCACAAAATGCTTAATATCTCCAAAACAGCAAAGATCCCGACCCATAAACCATATATATTCTTGTTCCTTATGATAAGGCGCATTCAGTGACATGGACCTTTGGGTACAGGGGTTCCCCGGGGGGGGGGGGGGGGGGGGCATGCCCCACCCCTATTTTGCACAAAATGCTTAATATCTCGGAAACGGTTAAGATCCCGACCCATAAACCATATATACTCTTGTTCCTTATGATGAGGCCCATTCAGTGACATGGACTTTTGGACCATGGGGTACCAGGGGTCCGGGGGGGGGCATGCCCCACCCCTTTTTGCACAAAATGCTTAATATCTCGGAAACGGTTAAGATCTCTATCCATGAACCATATATATTCTTGTTCCTGATCATAAGGCGCATTAAGTGACATGAACCTTTGGACCCGTGGGTCCCAGGGGGGCATGCCCCACCCCCTTTTTTGCATTAAATGCTTAATATCTCGGAAACGGTTAAGATCCCCACCCATAAACCATATATACTCTTGTTCTTTATGATGAGGCGCATTCAGTGACATGGACCTTTGGACCCTGGGGTACCAGGGGTCCGGGGGGGGGCATGCCCCTCCCCCTTTTTTGCTCAAAATGCTTAATATCTCGGAAAAGGTTAAGATCCCCACCCACAAACCATATATATTCTTGTTCCTTATGATAAGGCGCATTCAGTGACATGGACCTTTGGACCCGGGGGGTCCCTGGGTGAGGGAGGGGGGCATGCCTAACCCCCTTTTTTCCACAAAATGCTTAATATCTCGGAAACGGTTAAGATCCCCACCCATAAACCATATATATTCTTGTCGCATTCAGTGTAATGGACCGTTGGACCTACGTTTCCAGTGGGGTGGGGGGGGGGGGCTGGGGGCCAACTCCCTTTATTGCATTGAATGCTTAATATCTCGGAAACAGTTGAGATCCCCACCCAGTTACACAGACCTTCGGTCCCTCTTGGCCAAAGATCACATATTAAAGTCTTTGAGGACTTCCTCAGAAAAGTCAGGTGAGCGATTCAGGACCAATAGTCCTCGGGTATTTATTTGCAAGCATGTTGACAGATTAAGCGTTAAGGTGTCAAACACAACAATAATTATTGTCATCTGCTTTGTTTTCCTAGTTAATTCACAAGTCATTGTTGCCAACTTGCAGACCTAGATCAGACTACTCCTCCAGAAAATGTTTGGTCCACACTAGCTGTTTGCATGTAGGTAAAATATATTTGAAATATTTGCAACAAAATAGCAACAGATGACACAAACAGACAACATTTTCAGATGCAATTTTTCTTGACATCTTAAGATAGACAATATTTTCAGATATACATGTAGTTTCTTTTTCATCTTTAAAGTTTGTTATTGCAGAGGCATAAAGATACCCAATGTACATGAATTGAATGGAACATCTTTTATTTATATAGCACTTTTAATTTCTGCCCCGCTGCCCACAGCTTAGTCACTTTGTGTCACATGTGACTCATGCTAGACTGGAACCTATAGCTGTGAAAGATCTTGAGCGCACTTTTCCACTTGGCCACGGAGGCCCGTATATATAAGCATTGTTTATTGTTATTGTTGTCGCACCTGCTTTAGCAGGAAAACATAGGCGTTCAAGTTTCTGTCTGTCCATCCATCCAGTGGTCTGTCCGTCATTCCGTCAACATTTTATACTGGATGTCTTATCGTTGCAACTCCTCCTACAGTTTTATGTCGATCATTTTTAATCCCCCGCCGCGAAGCGGAGCGGGGATTATAGGAATGCCCTTCCTCTGTCCGTCCGTCCAACTGTCCGTCCGTAACACTTTCGTGTCCGCTCCATATCTCCTCAACCCTTTGATAGAATTTCATTAAACTTTGGTCAGTTGTTCACCTCAATGAGGTGGAGTGTCGGGCGCAAGACCCAGGTCCGTACCTCAAAGGTCAAGGTCATACTTAGAGGTTAAAGGTCAAAAATTGGTTTTGTCGTGTTCGATCAATAACTTTCTTATTTTTGGATGGATTTAATTACTACTTGGCAAAAATGTTTGCCTCAATGAGACGGAGTGTCGCGCGCAAGACCCAGGTCTGTACCTCAAAGGTCAAAGTCATACTTAGAGGTTAAAGGTCAAAAGTGGGTTTTGTTGTGTCCGATCAATAACTTTCTTATTCCTGGATGTATTTTAATATTACATGGCAGAAATGTTCACCTCAATGAGATGGAGTGTCGCGCGCAAGACCCAGGTCCGTACCTCAAAGGTCAAGGTCATACTTAGAGGTTAAAGGTCAAAAAAGTGTTTTGTTGTGTCCGAGCAATAACTTTCTTATTCCTGGATGGATTTAAATATTACTTGGTAGAAATGTTCACCTCAATGAGACGGAGTGTTGCACGCAAGACCCAGGTCTGCACCTCAAAGGTCAAGGTCATACTTAGAGGTTAAAGGTCAAAAATGGGTTTTGGTGTGTCCGATCAATAACTTTCTTATTCCTGCATGGATTTAAATATTACTTGGCAGAAATGTTTACCATAATGTGGCGGTGTGTCAGGAGCAAGACCCAGGTCCAAACCTCAAGGGTCAAGGTCATACTTAGAGGTGAAAGGTAAAAAAAGCGTCTTGTTTATTGTGTCCGATCAATATCTTTCTTATTCCTGGATTGATTTTAAAATAACTAGACAGCAATGTTAATCATCATGAGACGATGTGTTGTGCGCAAAACCCAGGTTGGTTTCAGAAAGGTCAAGGTCATACTTAGAGGTCAAATGTGATAAAAGGTTCTTTTTTGGGTGTTTTGTCAATAATTTTCTTACTCCTGGATGGATTTTAAAATTACTTGGCAGAAATGTTAACCATCATAAGGTTGATAATTTAAGGTCATGGTGAAGGTCACAGGGTTGAGCTTTGTTACTGAAGGCGGCGGGGGATTATGGCTGTCCCTCAGACGACATTCTTGTGAAACTTTGCATGTGCTTTCGCATGAGGATGTGCACATGGTTTAGACATAATTGTCAGAATATTTTTCGTCACTTTTTTGTAATTTTTTCCAGTTTGTGAACTTAGTCATTTTTAACCTTCAATTAGTATGCGAAAGGTACCTCTTGTCATCGCAACTCCTCTTACAGTTTTATACCCATCATTTTTAATCCCTCGCCGCGAAGCGGAGCGGGGATTATAGGAATGCCATTCGTCTGTCTGTCCGTCCGTCCGTCTGTCCATCCGTCTGTCCATCCGTAACACTCTCTTGTCCGCTCTATATCTCCTCAAAATGGTATAATGGCCATCCAAAATAAAAAGACATATGTCAAACACACAATAAGTGACAAACAATAACATAAATAAACCGCCACAGAAACACCGCCTTGGAACGGTCAATGGAAAGGAATTCCACCGGGGATGGAAAGTATTCCATCAGGGATGGAAAGCATTTCATTGGGGGGCTTAAATCGATTTTACGTGGCCACAATCCTCGCCCTTACTTCTGTAGTAGACATTAATTTTGTTTAGTCCGCATGAAGGCTTCCTAACTCAACAGTGTAACATCTCCGAGAACACACAAATCAAAAAGCTACAGAGATGAAACAAGGTACAGGACTCAACAGTATACAACAACAGAAATACTGGAGCAAAAGAAAACCAACAGTTAGACTCCGATACCCTTCGATAGAATTTTATTAAACTCTGGTCAGTTGTTCACCTTAATTAGGGGGAGTGTCGCACGCAAGACCAGGTCCGTACCTCAAAGGTCAAGGTCATACTTAGAGGTTAAAGGTCAAAAATGGGTTTTGTCGTGTCCGATCAATAACTTCCTTATTCCTGGATGGATTTTAATATTACCTTGCAGAAATGTTCACCTCAATGAGATGGAGTGTCACGCGCAAGACCCAGGTCTGTACCTCAAAGGTCAAGGTCAAAAGATCAAAGAAGGGTTTTGTTGTGTCCGATCAATAACTTTCTTATTCCTGGATGGATTTAAATATTACATGGTAGAAATGTTCACCTCAATGAGACGGAGTTTCGCGCGCAAGACCCGGGTCTGCACCTCAAAGGTCAAGGTCATACTTGAGGTTAAAGGTCAAAAATGGGTTTTGGCGTGTCCGATCAATAACTTTCGTATTCCTGGATGGATTTAAATATTACTTGGCAGAAATTTTTACCATAATGTGACGGTGTGTCGGGAGCAAGACCTAGGTCCAAACCTCAACGGTCAAGGTCATACTTAGAGGTGAAAGGTAAAAAAAAAGCGTCTTTTTTATCGTGTCCGATCAATATCTTTTTTATTCCTGGATTGATTTTAAAATAACTAGACAGTAATGTTTATCATCATGAGACGATGTGTTGTGCACAAAATCCAGGTTGGTTTCTGAAAGGTCAAGGTCGTGCTTAGAGGTCAAAGGTGAAAAAAAGGGTCTTTTGGGGTGTTTTGTCAAAGGTCAAAAATGGGTTTTGTTGTGTCCGATCAATAACTTTCTTATTCCTGGATGGATTTAAATATAACTTGGCAGAAATGTTCACCTCAATGAGACGGAGTGTCTCGCGCAAGACCCAGGTCCGTACCTCAAAGGTCAAGGTCATACTTAGAGGTTAAGGGTCAAAAAATGGTTTGTCATGTCCGATCAATAACTTTCTTATTTCTGGATGGATTTAAGTATTACTTGGCAGAAATGTTCACCTCAATGAGACGGAGTGCTGCGCGTAAGACCCAGGTCCGTACCTCAAAGGTCAATGTCATACTTAGAGGTTAAAGGTCAAAAATGGGGTTTGTCGTGTCCGATCAATAACTTTCTTATTTCTGGATGGATTTAAATATTACTTGGCAGAAATGTTCACCTTAATGAGACGGAGTGGCGCGTGCAAAACCCAGGTCCGCACCTCAAAGGTCAAGGTCATACTTAGAGGTTAAAGTTCAAAAATGGGTTTTGTGTCCAATCAATAACTTTCTTATTCCTGGATGGATTTAAATATTACTTGGCAGAAATGGTAACCATAATGTGACGGTGTGTCGCGTGCAAGACCCAGGTCCTTACCTCTAAGGTCAAGCTCATACTTAGAGGTTAATGGTCAAAAAAGGAAGTTTACATGTCCGATCAATAACTTCCTTATTCCTGGATTGATTTAAACATTACTTGGCAGAAATGTTAACCATAATGTGACGGTGTGTTGCGCGCAAGACCAAGGTCCAAACTTTAAAGGTCAAGGTCATACTTAGAGGTGAAAGGTCAAATAAGCATCTTTTTTATTGTGTCCGATCAATATCTTTCTTATTTCTGATTCCTGGATTGATTTTAAAATAACTTGACAGTAATGTTAATCATCATGACACGATGTGTTGTATGCAAAACCCAGATTGGTTTCTGAAAGGACAAGGTCATACTTAGAGGTAAAAGGTGAAAAAAAAACGGTCTTTTTGGGGTGTTTTGTCAATAACTTTCTTACTTCTGGATGGATTTAAAAATTACTTGGCAGAAATGTTAACCATCATAAGGTTGATAATTCAAGGTCATGGTGAAGGTCACGGTTTTGAGCTTTGTTACTGAAGGCGGCGGGGGATTATAGCTGTCCCTCAGACGGCATTTTTGTGAAACTTTGCATTTGCTTTTGCCATAGTATGAGGATACGCATGTGGTTTGGACATAATCTTCGAATGAATTTTTGTCATTTTTTGCACATTGTGAACTTAGTCATTTTTAAACGTTCACTTGGATAGGATAGGTACCTCTTGTCATCGCAACTCCTCTTACAGTTTTATACCGATCATTTTGAAACTTTGCATGTGTTTTTGCCATGGTATGAGAAATTGCATGTGGTTTGGACATGATCTTCGGATGAATTTTTGTCACTTTTTTCCACATTGTGAACTTAGTCATTTTTAAACTTCAATTGGTATGCGCTAGGGACCTCTTGTCATCTCAACTCCTCTTACAGTTTTATACCGGTCATTTTAAAATTTTGCATGTGCTTTGGCCATGGTATGAGGATGCGCATGTGGTTTGGACATAATTATCAGAATATTTTTCCTCACTTTTTGTGACCTTATTGAATATCAATTGAAGGTTAAAAATGACTGTACAGCTTGTCATCGCAACTCCTCTTACAGTTTTATACCAATCATTTTGAAACTTAGAATGTGAGGATATGAGAATGTATCCATGATATATCCATGATATGAGGATGTGGTTTGAATGTAATTCTTGGATCATTTTAGAACATGTTCATTTTATCGTATAGTGAACTAAGTCAGTTTTTTACCTTATATATATATATATAGGCTATGGATTCTTCTCAAAGCCCAATACTCATTTCTTCTGCCTAACATTAACTTTTTTATGTCTGGGGCAGGTGGGAAGCAGGTGCGACATCAACTTCACCGATGATGAATCTCTGGTTATTATTGTTATTATTCACCGCTAAATACCGTATGTGAAATTTGCATTGTATGCTATGTATGTGACATGAGAGTTTTTTTTTTAAATAAATATGTTTAAACCAATTCTCACTACTCCTGTATTGGCATCAAATGATACATGCACAAACGGCCTTACAATCGCATAAAATTTATATCAAAGATTATTTTATTTAGAATCGAAGTCAGAATTTCTTCTCAGAACCCAAATTAAAGCATAACATTTTCATTGTGAGCCGATTTTCAAATCACAAGAACATGCCTGTATTCTTCGGACCCCCTTAAACCTCACTGACATATAGATCATATAAAATGGGTTTACATGACTATACATTATTTTCTTATTTCTACCCAAAACACCTAGCAATCATTTTACGTTGGATTGGCGTTGTAAAGATGTCCGATCCAGACGCCGGATAGACGTTGTATGATGGTTGAATTTGCAAATTATTTAGATGTCAGAATCCGACGTGTATATGACGTCAATCAGATGTCGTATGGACGTCATTTTTCTGGTGTCAGAACAACGTCAGATTACGATGTCCATCCAACGTATGCCTGATTCTTACGTTGTATAGACTTTTGATCGTGAAGTCTAAGTACTTCGTACATTCAACCGAAATACAACGTATATCTGACGTCAGGGGCTGGCGTGGAGTGAACGTCTATCCAACGTACAAACTTGCCGGTATGGCGTGGATATGGCTAAATGTAAATTATCATCAACCATTTATTATTATGAGAGAAAATGACAATAACATCAAGTGTTCGCTGTGCATATATTGTTGGTACTCGTCAGAATCGCCTCTATCGAGGCGGTTCAAACGATTCCCAATATGCTTTGGACTTTGGACAGAAATGTTATTGCGTTCGAATTTTTAGCTCACCTGTCACGTATTGACAAGGTGAGCTTTTGTGATCACTTTTTGTCCGTCGTGCGTCCGTGCGTCCGTCCGTGCGTGCATCCGTCCGTGCGTCCGTAAACAATTTCTTCAAACGACATCTCCTCCTAAACCACTGAAGAGATTTTGACCAAACTTGGCAGAAATGATCTTTGGGTGGTCCTCTCTCAAAGTTGTTCAAAGAGTTCCATTCCGTGCAGAACTCTGGTTGCCATGGCAACGAAAATGGAAAATTAGAGAAAATCTTTAAAAATCTTCTCCTCTAAAACCACAGGGCCCAGATCTTTCATATTTGGTATGAAGCTTCATCTATGGGACCTCTACCAAGATTGTTCAAATTATGGTCCTGGGGTCAAAAATGGCCCCAATCCGGGGCCCACATGTTTTACATAGACTTATATAGTAAAAACCTTTAAAAATCTTCTTCTCTGAAACTGCAAGGCCCAGATCTTTCATATTTGGTATGAAGCTTCATCTAGGGGACCTCTACCAAGATTGTTCAAATTATGGCCCTGGGGTCAAAAATGGCCCCACCCCGTGGCCCACATGTTTTACATAGACCTATATAGGAAAAAAACGTTGAAAATCTTTTTCTCTGAAACGACAAGGCCAAGGTCTTTCATATTTGGTATGAAGCTTCATCTAGGGGACCTCTACCAAGATTGTTCAAATTATAGCTCTGGGGCAAAAAATGGCCCTGCCCCGGGGCCCACATGTAACACATAGACTTATATAGGGAAAACCTTTAAAAGTCTTCTCCTCTGAAACCACAAGTTCGAAGTCTTTCATATTTGGTATGAAGCTTCATCTAGGGGACCTCTACTGAGATTGTTCAAATTATGGCCCTGGGGCCAAAAATGGCCCCACCCCGGGCCGACATGTTTTACATAGGCTTATATAGGGAAAACATTTAAAAATCTTCTTCTCTGAAACCTCAAGGTCCAGGTCTTTTATATTTGGTGTGGAGCTTCATCTAGGGGCCCCCTACCAAGATTGTTCAAATTATAGCCCTGGGACCAAAAATGGCCCCGCCCTAGGGGCCACATGTTTTACATAGTCTTATATAAGGAAAACCTTTAAAAATCTTCTTCTCTGAAACCACAAGTCTGAGGTCTTTCATATTTGGTATGAAGCTTCATCTAGGGAATCTCTACCGAGATTTTCAAATTATGGCCCTGGGGCCAAAAATGGCCCCGACCCGGGGCCCACATGTTTTACATCTAGGCTTATATAGGGAAAAGCCGTTAAAAATCTTCCTCTCTGAAACCACAAGGCCCAGGTCTTTTATATTTGGTATGAAGCTTCATCTAGGGGACCCCTACCAAGATTGTTCAAATTATAGCCCTGGGGCCAAAAATGGCCCTGCCCCAGGGCCCACATGTTTTACATAGGCTTATATAGGGAAAACCTTTAAAAATATTCTTCTCTGAAACCACAAGTCTGAGGTCTTTCATATTTGCTATGCAGCTTCATCTAGGAGACTTCTACCAAGATTGTTCAAATTATGGCCTCGGACCAAAAATGGCCCCACCCCAGGGTCCACATGTTTTAAATAGACTCATATAGGAAAAGCCTTTAAAAATCTTCTCTGAAACCACAAGTCCCACGTTTTTCATATTTGATATGAAGTTTCATCTAGGGGACCCTTACCAAGATTGTTCAAATTGTGGCCCTGGGGCCAAAAATGGCCCTGCCCAGTGGCCCACATGTTTTACACAGACTTTTATGGGGGAAAAGCTTTAAAAATCTTTTTCTCAGAAACCACAAGGGCTAAGTCTTCCATATTTGGTTTGAAGTTTCATCTAGGGGACATCTACTAAGATTGTTTGAATTATAACCCTGAGGCCAAAAATGACCCTGCCCTGGCCCCGGGCCCACTTGTTATACTTTGTATCAGGTGAGCGACCTAGGGCCCTCTGGGCTCTCTTGTATACCATAGAGAGGCTGTGAGTTCAAATCGGGCCACCGGGATTCGGTTTCTACTTGGGCGAGACAAAGAATGACACCGCACCTCTCAATCCATGTGTAAATGGGTAGCAATAGCAAAAAGTCACTTGATTCTCTCTCGTGCGTGTGATAACACTTGTAATGAGTGTTTAAGAGCGATTCCAAAGCCGCAATCAATGCCTAGGCATAGTTTTCTGATGTAGTAGTATTTTCTCGTTTTTCCTATTTAAGAGCTTGATAGAAATTTTCCGAGATGGTCGTAAGATTTTCATACTAAATGGTATTTCCGATTTAGTCGCCTCACAAACGTGTTTGTGATAGGGGTTCATGCATATTTTCATTACATCGATATTCTTATCAAGTAATCAATCAGAGCCACGCCACAGTCCTCGAGTTATCTGATGCGGGTTTAGTTTGTTTGATTTGAGGTTTGACGACTTCGTAAACACAGTTCAGATCTTTATGGAGACGTTGCTTTCAATCTTGTGGGACTTGAAATCGATAATTGGATAAAATGACATCTCAAGCCCTACCACCCCATGAAACTACTAGGATTTATGTCCATGGACGGTCCGACTCGCGCCCCTGTTCATGGACAGGCTTAGAACCTTAGCGGTTTACCAGTACTTATGTACGTTCGGTTCCAGCTCTACAGGGAAGCGTCATGCAGCCAATCCATTTCTTCAAGCCCCGATGAGCTGGGCTGTACAAGTTACAACTCACGAGTAACAGCGTTCTGATTGGTCTGCGCATATGTGGAGTCTGTCAAAACGTTTGCTGTTACAATGTCACACACATTTTTTTTTCAGACTCACTTGGCCGAATTTCTTGAAACTTGGTATGTGGCATCAGGGATGTGGGGCCATCATAAATTGAAAAAATGGTGACCCTAGGATGACCTCGACCTATTTTACTGCAAGGTCAAGTTTGGTAACATGGGCTTTTGTATGGGAAAAAGTCGAAATGTCGCATATCTTGCAAACCCTTCAAAATAACACCACTAAACCATATATATTCTTGTTCCTTATGATGAGGCCCATTAAGTGAGTTGGATTTTGGGACCTTTGGGACCTGGGGGGATGCCCCACCCCTTTTTTGCACAAAATGCTTTATTTCTCTGAAACTGTTATGATCCCCACCCATTAACCATTATGCTTGTTCCTTATGATAAGACGCATTCAGTGACATATAGACCATTGGACCCTTGGGTAGTGGGGGTTACGGGTAGGGGGGATGCCCCGACCCCTTTATTGTTTTTTCAAAAAGTGCCCAATATTTTGGAAACTGTTCAGATCCCCACCCATAAACAATATATATTCTTGTTGCTTATGATAAGGGGCTTTAAGTGACATGCATCTTGACCCCCGGGGGCATGCCCCACCCCTGCATTACATAAAATGCAGCAAATCTCAGAAACTGTTCAGATCCCTTCCCATAAAACATATACTTTCTTGTTTTCTTGTGATAAGGGGCATTTAGTTACATGGATCTTTGAACACCATAGGTTAAATTGGGGGCCTCACCCCCTTTAGAAATGGTTAAGCTCTCCACCCATTAACCATATATTTTCTTGTTCCTGACCTTTTAGCTCATCTAAGGCTTTATCTTGGCTAAATATAACTGAAAATTCAAACTCAAGAGTCAGGAATGTGATTAAGGACCACTTGGTCAGACAGCCAGATGCTAAAAATAATCAATGCTTAGTAATATTCTTTCAAAGAACCAGATACACATCACAAGGGACATCATTATTTGTTCAAGTGATGAGTCTGGGATTACCTTTGCTTGTTTAAGGTTTAGGTGCATGTCCCTTAGCCCTTTAGACCTAAGGCTGTCAGGTGAGCGTCTTCAGGACCAATGGTCCTCTGGTTTCCATCTCTTTTGGAGACAACGTATGCCAGTATGTCAAACATAGATATTTGCTTAATTGTTTGTTTCAGGTTCCACGATGGAGCCAGTATTTGTCTCAGTGGAAGAGATTTATAGGCGGGTTACACGATGCTCTGAATGTTGCAGTGGGAACTTCAGAAGCCATCACTGTCCTTTGTGCCCCGCAGAGATCTTCAAACCAACACGCAAAGATGCTGTGTTCAAGCATATACAATTAACTCACTGTAAAAGTAAAATTGAATCAACAGAAGGTAGGCATTTTAATGCTTATATCGTTATTGATAAACAGGGCTTCCATTAAAAGAAATTAAGAATGCATATATATCCTAAAACAACCTTTAGAATCTTTGTTTATGATGCTGATGAGGCTTCAGTAAAGATGTTTTATTATTTAGTGTTTGGATGCTTTTAGAGCAACTTTTTGCTTTTAATGTACCTAAGAAATTATAACACATTTTTGTATGCAAAGCCTTGTAAGATGTAAAACGCCTTTAATACCTTATGTTTGATAATACACATTCCTAGTCGTTTCAAATAGATCTAAGTCGTCAGCACTGCAAGTCCTGACGCTCAGTTTTATGTTCTAGCGGAAGCATACATCTTACGAAAATTTAATGCCTTGTTTAAGGTGATATAAAGCCGTCTCAGGCATAGGTGGTAATAATTTGTTTTTTGTTTTAGAATAGCAAGAAATAAGTTTAATCACTAGTTTCAAATTACTAATTTTCCAGTAAATATAGCATATGTTTTTTTTCAGTATTTTGCAAATTAGCAGAAATCGATGAAATTACCTAGTTGTCTCGAATTTATCGTAGTATTTTTTTTCACTGGTTCTATAGAAATGGCATTTACAGAATGATCCGTACGTCGGACGTGCCAGTGGAAGAAAATGTCAGGTTTTTAGGCTGAAGATCATTGATGAGGCCTAATTGGCGAAACTAGCTAGTCTGGCCCAGAAAATATATACACTCCATATTCTTTGGTTCTATGGTGTATTCCTTGCTTCCAAAGGATAACCCTTTTATAGAACATATTACCTTTTCTACGATAACGTTCGTTATTAGCTCTAGTTTATAGTATGCGTTTTGTGTGCCCTACGTACATCATTTACAGTTTGCAGCACGTCAGATTATCAAATATATAAGAAACGTAGATTTTGAAGTCATACCAGACATATTTACTACAGAGAAGCGTCTATTATAGATGAAGTTCCATTCTACAAGTTCGACTGTCTTTTTCATCAATAGATAGAATGTTTTGTTCTGATATGGCCAGACTTTGATATGAATATAACAAAAATAAAATTTGCAAAAATAAAAGTGCAAAAATTGGTCCGCGTTGCTAGCATCCAAAACATAAAAATACCCATGCCAACACAAATGAGTATCTACTTTCGAAACTTCATATTCATAACCAGGTTTACATATAGTGGCCAATGCAAGTCATTGTGCAATGTATGTGGGGTGGGGCTCAACTCTTAACAAGCCATGACCTCACAATAATCCACAGCCTACCCAAAAAGAGTCATTTTGGTCCAACTACTGGCATGAGCGTTAATAAATAATGATGTAACAAAATGTTAAGTAACAAAGCGAACTACGTGGTGATGGATATATTGAAAATAGAAATTATCAGGAACTGACACCAAATGAATCCCAAATCCTTCCAATAATATCACTTGGAAAAGAAGTTGAAATATTGAGTGAAGACAATAAATAAAACATACTACCACCAAACCGAGCCAGCAGCTCTTTCCAAAACAGGCGGTGACTCATAGCTGTACATTACTTCATCATGTCTCAACAACATCAATCTCCATCCTATATTAGACACGCCAATGTACTATTTCGTGGTCACGCTACATCATAGTGTAGATTATATTTTCTTGTCCTTAGGGATGATTGATTCCATTGTGAAAATTTTGAAAATATCTGAGGGTCACTGATGAGGCCTAATTGGCCGAAACTAGCTAGTCTGGCCCAGAAAATATGTACTTTCTATATTTTTCAGTTCTGTGGTTAATTCTATGCCTCCAAGGGATAACCCTTTCATAGAACATATTTTTAACTACACTACAGCTGGTGTGTGGGAATGTGTAGCGGCGGTAAAACGTCTCCTTGCCCTACATCATAGTGTAGATTATATTTTCTTGTCCTTTGGGATCATTGATTCCATTGTGGAATTTTGAAAACATCTGAGGGTCACTGATGAGGCCTAATTGGCCGAAACTAGCAAGTCTGGCTCAGAAAATATGTACACACCATATTTTCTAGTTCTGTGGTGTATTCTATGCTTCCAAGGGATAACCCTTTCATAGAACATATTTGTAATTATCAACATGTGCAACTACAAGAGGAAGTTTATGTAGATATATAAGGTTGGATATAATCACAAACAGTGCAAACAAAATAATTGAAAAACTAAGCGCTTTCGGCTTCTTCAGAGTTTTTAACATCTGAAATCTATTCACATGTGTGAAAAAGACTCAAAAAAAGTTAAAAAGGGCATAATAGTAGAAGTAAAACAAAGATCAGGAATCGATACAATTAACTTACACCACCCATCAAAGACATCAAAGGGAAAGAAACACAAACACGAATCGACCAGACAACAATGGAAACCTAAACATAGGAAGGCCAAAAGGACAGTTACTTTCCCACAAAATGGCCTAATGGCCATCCAAAATAAAAAGACACATGTCAAACACACAGTAAGTGACAAACAATAACATAAATAAACCGCCACAGAAGAACCACCTTGGAACGGTCAATGGAAAGGAATTCCATCAGGGATGGAAAGTATTCCATTGGGGGGCTTAAATCGATTTTACGTGGCCACAATCCTCGCCCTTACTTCCGTAGCGGTAGACATTAATTTTGTTTAGTCCGCTTGAAGGCTTCCTAACTCAACAGTGTAACATCTCCGAGAACATACAAATCCAAAAGCCACAGAGATGAAACAAGGTACAGGACTCAACAGTATCCAACAACAGAAATACTGGAGAAAAAGAAAACCAACAGTTAGACTCCGAGGGGCCCGACCAAAGACGGAGCATCATAAAACTGAAAATATATACATTAACTGTGTAAAATTAGAATTTTAAAGAATTATATAAAGACGCCCTTTTCGCGAACATCTTCGGTCTTAATATACTCTTTGATTTTCTATATACCGTATTCGCCCTATTTACCGCACATGCCCCTATAAGCAGAATTTCAAAGCTTTTCAAAAACATTGTTTTGACAGTGCTTCCACTTTAAAGCTCTCAAAGAAAATTAAAATTTTCTGTCAGAAATCACGATTTCAACAGTGATATCAAAGCGTTCGTGTTATTTTGGCGGTTCCTTTTTTCGAACCGGGTGTGCGCTTATTAGATAGATTTTTCCTATCGCTTTTTTCTTGCTATTTTGAAAAAAACTAAGCACACAGTGCGGTAAATTGGGCGAATACGGTATATATATTATATAGAAAATCAAAAAGTCCGATATCGCCACAATAATATATTTTTACCAAGCTTCTACTGCAGTTTCCCTGTTTTGACACATAAAAATTTACATGGCAACAATACGTAAATAAAAAAAGTCCGATATCGCCACACAATGCTTTATTATTTAGTAGACTTCTACCGCGGTTTCACTGTTGTAGAAGTATATATATGAGAAACAAAGTAAAGCACGATACAGGAAATAAAATAAACAAATGAATTAGCGTACAAAAAATATACACCTTGTATAAATAAGTTTGGTTAGGACTTAACAAGTGATCACACTAAGCCATCTTCACAAAACTGTTTTTGCACCCATAAAACATCCCAGTTTTGTGTTACTTAAAACACACATGCTTGTAGTTCGAAACGTGTTCTATTTTACACACATTAATAGTCACGGGATCGTTTACAAGAACCATGATAGTGAGGAGAAATTTTGAGGACAAGATGTATTGGCCGCTTTGTGGACAAGCTCAGAGCAGCAACATTTAGCTGAAGTTATCAATGGCACTCAACACTTTCGATATGATATAATTTACTTAATTGTAACCAATCACGACATATATATAAGGTCTAGGAAATAGACATTAACCGCTGAACAAGCAGCATACTCCAAAATTAATAATTTTACCATTATTTACTGCCGATTTACTTATTCTAGATCAGTGATTTACCAGAAGAAGTCTTAGCAATCATCTGCCAGGAGGTGGTTTTAAGTGATGGCGATAGTGCTTACAGAACCCTGGCACTGGTATCGAGGTTATTCAATGCCGTAGTGTCAAGTGAAAGATTTCGAACAAGATGTCATTTGGCTTGGCTTTTAAGTAAATACTTTTGTGCAATGAACTAAATGAGCAGAAGTCAGCTTTATTTTAAGAAGCTCGAGAAATTGCATGCAAAAGCCAATCAGATCACTGAAAACTGCATTGTAGGGCGGTAAAATTCGTAATGCCCATCATTTCTTCGAAAAGACGGGGATTAAACAATATCCTTATAACTCTTCCAGTTTCCACAGCTTTTAGATACCGTGCATTCAATGTTAAAGTGATAAAATTGTGTAAAGGGATACACCTCAAGGAATTTTTTTATTTTAGGGCCCCGCAATTTTTTTGCGGGTGTCCTATAATAATCACCCAGTCTGTCCGTCCGTCTCTCTGACCGTCTGTCTGTCCCCATTTTTCATGTTTTGTCTTAATAACTAAAAAAACGTTTAAGGTATCAACTTTAAACATAAGGTCACAGTAACATTACACAATTTCATTGCAAGTTACGTAACTCTAGCTTCAGTATTTTCAGAGTTATGGCCCTTTGAAAAAATCAAAATTTCAGCTTTTCTTCGTCTTTTTTCATCATAATTTCAAAACTGATATAGATATCCAAATGAAACTTGCTGTAGTTATTTACAGTGATAATACACATATGTGAAGCAAAGTCCAACAACTGTAGCTAAAATATATTTTGACATCTGTCTTTTTATCCATCCATCTGCCCAGCAATTTTTTCATAAATTTCTTAATAACTTGCAAACCCTGGAACACATGAACATCAAACTTTACACATAAGATCACAACAGCAATATGCAGTATTATACCAAGTTACATTATTCCAGCCACAAAGTTTTTAGAGTTATGGCCCTTTATTTAATTCATATTTCCGTCATTTTTATTTTTTTTCTCTTAAGTTCAAAACAATTATGGATATTTTAATGCAATCTCCTGTACTTATTGAGAATTATAATAAACACATATGAAGCAAGGTTGACATCTTTAGCTTGAAGATTGACTTATGCTGCTTTATCGACTTAGACTTAACAACTTCTACATCGGCCAAAGGTCTAAAACCGAGTTATTGTGTTCAAAATGATTATTTGAGCTTTTTTCTTTCAAATCTCCTCTGATAGTGCTGCGGAGCCTTAGTCAGATCCTCTGACAGCTCTATTTAATTTTCCATTTTAGGGGATCTACCAATCTTACCGAATCGGCCTGTCAAATTTCAATACTTTACATAAAATATAATTAGCATCATCTGACTTACAAACTTTCGAAAATTTTAAAGGAGCATCAGTTAAAATTTGGAGCTTATAAAGATAGGCAGGTGACCGTCGTCGTCGTATGTCATAGTCGGGTGTCGAATGTCGTTTGTCGTCATTTGGCGTCAACACTTCCAAATTACATGTCCGATGGACTGATTGAGATTAGATTGCCTCTGTAGCACCGTTGGGCTGGGTAATTAAAAGTTTGTGTTTTTATGAGAATCGGCTCTTTAATTTGGTTGCTGTGTCAACTGGATCTTTGGCCGGGCCTGTCGAAGTCCAGATTTAACCGTTGGCGTTCATTTGCTGAACCATTTAAGTTATTTCCTGCTGTTAAGTCCTCAGCGTTAATTCATCTCTGCAGCTATTTCATTTGTATGCTCTCGGAGTTAAGCTGAAGAGTTAGGAAGCCTTCATGCGGACTGAACAAATTAACTGTATAGACAGCAACAGAACTAAGGGCGATGATCATGGCTACGTAATGTCTGTCTAAGGCCACCCCTCCCCCTCCATTTGAATCGTTTTCAGAGAGCGTTCCAATGCGCTTCTTCTGTAGCAGTTAATTTCTGTTATCGTTTGACACTGATTTTATGTATCGTTTTTTCTTTTTCTTTTTTATGCCCCGGAAACTAAGATTCGGGGGGGGGGGGGGGTGGGGGCATATATAGTTTTGGGTCTGTCCATCTGTCCGTTTGTCTATTTGTCTGTCCGCAAAAATAACTTTGGGCCTAACTTTTAAATGGTAACTGGTAGGCTTTCATATTCCACATGTGTATTCCTTGTCACAAGACCTTTCAAGAGGTACCATAAATTTTGACCTCATGACCTTGACCTTGACATTTGACTTTTGACCTCCTTTCTAAAAACTTTAACATTGGTACGTGATAGGGCTTTCATATTTCACGTGCATTCCTTGTCACAAGACCTTTCTTGTAGTACCAAAATTTTTGACCTCGTGACCTTCACCTTGACATTTGACCTACTTTTTAAAATCTTTAACATTGGCCATAACTTTTGAATGGTAAATGGTAGGGCTTTCATATTTCACATATACATTGCTTGTCACAAGACCTTTCTAGTGGCGCCATAATTTACGACCTCATGACCTTGGACCTGACATTTGACCTACTTTTTAAAAACTTTACTATTGCCATAACTTTGGATTGTCAAATGGTAGGGCTTCCATATTTCACATGTGCATTCCTTGTCACAAGACCTTTCTGGCGGTACCATAATTTTTGACCTCGTGAACTTGACATTTGACCTACTTTTTAAAAACTTTAACATAGTCCATAGCTTTTGATTGGTAAGTGATAGAGCTTTCATATGGCATATCTGCATTCTTTTTCACAAGACCTTTCCTGCGGTACCATATTTTTTATCCCTTGACCTTGACATTTGACCTACTTTTTAGAAACTTTAACATTAGCCATAATTTTCGATTGGTTAGTGATAGGCTTTTCATGAAAAGGACTCAAACTCAGTAACCGTCCAGATCCCCACTGTACACTCAATATTACACTCTTGGTCTTTATTATGATGACCTAGTCACCGAGCCCAGAGCTATACTAAAGGGCAAACGTTACTAAAATGAAATAACTACAAGATGTGTTTGTGATACACCGATGCCCCCGTTAGCGACTGTGCAATGTGAAAGCCCAATCACTACCCAATCAACAGTTATGGCCATTGTTAAAGTGTTTAGGTATTTCATACATCACTGCCAAGATCATAAGGTCAAATATTATGGTATCAGAGGAAAGGTATTGTGACAATGAATAAATATGTGAATTAAACAGCAATATCCATTGCAAATCAAAATTTCTAGCCAGGGTTAAAGATTTTAAAAATAGGCCAAATGTCAAGGTTGAGGTCATGAGGTCAAAATTATAGTACCATTGGAAATGACTTGTGACAAGGTGTACATATGTGTAGTATGAAATGACTTTCTGTTATCAATCAAAAGTAATGGCCAAATTGAAGGGTTTTTTTTTTGTTTTTTTTTTTAAAAATTGGTCAAATTCCAGGTAACTGTCATAAGGCCTTGTGACAAGGAATTTACATGTGAAAGTCGAAAGCACTATCAATTACCAATCATAAATGATGGCCAATGTTAAAGTTTTTAAAAAGTAGGTCAAATTTCTAGGTTTAGGTCAAAAGGTCAGAGGTAATTGTACCACTAAAAGAGCTTGTGCCAAGGTAAACACATATGAATCATCCCTATCAACTATCATTCAAAAGGTGTGCTCAGTGTTAAGAGTTTTACAACGCAAATGTTAAAGTTTTAAAAAATCGGTCGACTTCTAAGTCAAGGTCTTAAGGTCATTTAATATGGTGTCATTGGAATCGCTTTTAAATATCTATGGCTCGTTTCGTTTTCAGGGTAGTTTGTGTAGTTTCATTGTGGAGTATGTGTTCATATGGTACTCTTTTTGCTGCATAAGTATCATTATAGCTGTTGGCATGGTGTTGTCTATCCTAGTGTCAAATATATTTTTTCAGGTATCAGGCCAAAGGCATTTTGGGAGCGACACCCTGAAGGGTTCAAACCCTTCAAGATAGAAAGGTGTCGCAGCTGTGGTGACAGTTATAAGGAAGAACCAAGCATGTCCTGGGGTGGACATGGAAAACGAGGAAAATTTATGGGCACCTACGATTGTCTAAGCCATCCTGGATTTTGTAGTTCGTTTTGTGAAACGGTTAGCCTGTTTTACACAGATTTATAGATTGGCACGGTTGTGATAAAGTGTAAGTTGTTCAGTATGAAAGGCATTTGAGTAGAAAGACGATCATATAGTGAGAGATGCCGAATGACATACTGACTACGATGCAGATGTTCTTTGCTTATGGAAAACAGTCTGTGGTGTTACAATGTTAGTGCTAGTGTCCTTTTATACGTTTTGTGTTTATTGGATGACTGTAACGGTATACGTCATGTAGTTTACTACTTGGCAGACATATCTACAATTACAGCTTATGTTATAATAAACTGAATGTGGTCATGGACAAATCAACATCGATGACATGCAGCCTGATGAATCACGCGATTTGCCTTCTTGATAAAACATCGTGACTCGTAATCAACTGAATATTGGTTATGACATTGTTTGATCTACTATCAAGATATATTTTGCCAAGATATTCAACACGGAACGCTGTCACCGCTGGTAGACTCGTAAGGGGCAATCGGCGGTTATGCACTGAAAATCCTTACGAGAACTTCCGAATATGACTTACGAGTCTTCAAAAATGTCAACAAATAGGCGAGTTTCCCGATTGATGTGTTTTAGTCAACTTTGTAAACATATTTTGGCAAATCGGGCAATGTTTTTCCCAAAAAACATTCATTTCTGCATCAGCAAATATAGTCGTGTAGATGAAAACGGAAGTGGTCGATTTTTAATTTAATTTCCCCCTGAGGAAGGGTGCCATATATTTCTGTTTTTGCCTGTTTTCAAGTACAATTTTTAGCTACCGGGGCTATGCAAAACTAACTATCATGTAAAATTAGACGTTATTTGAATTACTTCCATGCTGAAATGCATGGGCTGTAAAACTTCCGCAGTTACGTTATTAAACAGTTAATCAAAGCTCTGAAATCACCATAATTCTTCGGAGCGACTGAAAATACTATTAATTCTATTTAGATGGGGTTTGTCTGCTGTTGAACTGAGATTTTATGCATCACAATTTATGCGCTCAAGCGAACTGTTCAAAATTTCAATTTGTTACATTTTAAGGTATTTATCTAATATAATTGTATTCTAAGATAAATGTTAAATGAAGAAACGAATTATATTCAGGTATCCATAAGTTGTTTTTCCTGACCCCGTAAGGGGCAATGTTCCTGTAAGGGGTAATCGACCTCGTAAGTCACACTGGGCACCAATGTTAAGGCCACTGGAACAAATCCTGCGAAAATTAACGTCTTATTTAAAGTGATAGATAAGTTTTGCATAGACGTTAGCTGAAAATTGCACTAGAATACATGTACAAACAGAAATATCTGACACCCTTCCACCGGCGGAAATTAAATTTAAAAATCGACCACTTGCCTTTTCATCTCCACACCTATCTTTACTTGTGCAGAAATGAATGCTGTTGAGAGTAGCATTGCCCGAATTTTCAAACTATGTTTACAAAGTTGACTAAAACTTACCAATCGGGAACACTCGCCTATTTGTTGACATTTTTGAAGTCTCGTAAATCATAGTCAGAAAGTCTCGTAAGGATTTTGAGTGCATAGCCACCGGTTACCCCATACGAGTCTACCAGCGGTGGCTGTGCTAATTTAGAGATAACAAGGAATGATTCAATCGTTGCTTAATCGAGTGATATATTTCGTGTCGAGGTACGCTTTGGTATGTTATGTTAAAATTACGAATACGAAATAGCAATATGTGAAGTGATTCGATATTTGATGAAGCATTGTGGCATGGCAGCATATAACCTTTCCTAGTATGAGGAGACGTTTCATGGCATGATATGGTTGGGGGATGAGAGTGTGATAACAAGGCCTGGCATAGTGCATGGTATGATACTTTTATGGTTTGAGAGACATGGTTTGTTAACCATACAGTTAAATATACAATTACATTGGATGGCATGTTACAATAGCATAAATGGGGTGGGGCTTGATATACTGCAGGCAGTGTGACATAATGTAATGTGATTAATGATAAGAAGAAAAGATCACATGGGACTTTGTAATTCGACTGCAGTATCAATACGATACACCATTATCGAGGGTTGATAATGGTCGAAGGTTTATGTTAAAAGCAGTACTCGACCCCAGGGAAGAATCTTATCACAACTTATTTCTGTATTTTAGTTATTGATCCCTACATTTACACTGCAGATCCGCCAAACCGACGTTTTCTTGTATTTTCGGTACTGTGATTTTCAGCCATCAAGCTTCTTAAAGATGAACATCCCCGATCGTCTAACTTTTCTGTTCTCATTTTTATGTCTTCAAGAAATGTGTGTTGTCCCGAATGAGCTTCCTTTAAAACGATTTTCTCTTCGACCATACATTGAAGATCCAACGTTCTGTAAGACGATGATTCTGAAATGTTTCCATTTTACTGGCTGTTGTTGAGTGTTCATTTTAAAGGTGGTTCCTCAGTGGTTGGTTCAACTGCCTCTGATGCTAGTGTCTCCTGATTTGTATACCAGCTGAGGTTGTCATTTTTGATCATACTCCATTTGCCTGATTTTTAGGAATAAATGCCACTACCTACACCGTCCTTCGGCTCGGGCTTCAATTTGATGTCCTCTGTGTTGGAAGAGTTACTTACTACTGTGCAGGTCAAACAGTCAAACATCCTTACCATAATTACATGACCGCTGTGCGGTCTTTCATCCTGCAAATCTGGTGTGTGTAGATTATATACCCTGCGAGAAAATGACCAAACGTGACCCATCGCAATAGCATTAGTTTGGTATTTGGATGGACTAGTAACATCACATGATATGACGCTGGAACGTGCCGCTAGATGTGACGGTGCTACGGATGTTTTTTTTTCTGTTAAAGTAGGTAAAATTATTATAAGCCATAATTTAGTATGAAAGTATTTGATACAGACACGATAAACTAACCAGATGTAAAAAGACAGTTTCCTTTTGTCAGGCCTGACGGACAAAAACTGTTTATTAGGGGCAGTGACCAAATACGTTGGTATGTTCCACTGTTATCGCATATGCAAGTTGTGGTTATCTGGGTGATAATAGTGATGATATAAAAACAAGGATATAAAAGATTTCTTTGCTTTGTTGACTTTAGATTTAACATCCCCGCGAAAACTCTTCAGGTCATTATGTTAGATGTTGCTTCCAATTTTGTGGGATTTTTACCTGCTTTTCGATGGAATGATATCTCAAAACTCACTGCTCAAACAAGCAAAAGTGTTTTTTATGCCTGGACTGTCCGACTAGCACCACTTTGCCTTGACGGGCTGCGACCCTCTGAGCGTGACCTAAATAGTGTTGACGGGGACGTTAAACCTCAAATGAAACAAAATAAAAGAAACTGAGCAGTTCCCCAGTAATCATGTTCGGCCACTGCATGGAATGCTCATGCAGCCCAACCTCTTTCTTCAAGGCCGATGTGCGGGGCCGATTTTGTTAGTTGTGAGCTTGGCATGTAAATGTCATGGCATTTTGTTGCAAAACATAATATCATTAAACTTGGCATAATGTTTATTGCCATATACCTTATGAAAACATATATGTTCTTATAGCAGTGGTTAGATATGTATGTTGATTTAGTTTAATATGTGGTAAAAATAATTTAGATATTAAAGGATGTTTTTAACCAGAGAAGACGGACTTGTTTGGACGGTGTACCTGAATGTCTTGTCAACAATGAGCTTTTAGCATATCTTTTGCTATGCCTGCCAGTGTGCTAAGGGCTGCAAAGTCAGAAGCAAGTGGTCTAGAATCACGCCAGATGACACATTTCGTAGCATCTGATCTGGGTGTACTATGTTTGCTAAACCCTGTATGTCTCAATTCTTGATGGAAATACGGCATACTTACTAAAATGCTGTTTGCCAGTAATTTGTAAAAAAATTATAAGGACATTACCCTATGATAAACATAGTCACAGTGATTTTCCGATAAAAAACAATTTGAATGCCGTCGATGAAACGCCATAGCGTTTCCCCATCCACACTTTCTGTGCAGTATCTAAGAACCCAAAGCACGCACCCGGCGCCCAAATCTGATCCCAGGTCATTTTTTAGCTCACCTGTCACGTAGTGACAAGGTGAGCTTTTGTGATCACAATTTGTCCGTCGTCCATGCGTCCGTCCGTAAACAATTTCTTATCCGCACGATAGCATCTTCATTTATAATTTGATTTTAACCAAACGTACACACAACTTGTACCAAAATGAGATCTTGGTTCCTTTCTTGAACCAGCCATATCCCATCATCTGTTACGGAGTTACGGCCCCTGAAAGGGCAAATATTGCCTATTTTGGCCTTGTCTGCACGATGTCATCTTCATTTATGATATTAATTTAACCAAACTGTCCATTTGGCCTTCCTATGTTTAGGTTTCCATTATTGTCTGGTCGATTCGTGTTTGTGTTTCTTTCCCTTTGGTGTCTTTGATGGGTGGTGTAAGTTAATTGTATCGATTCCTGATCTTTGTTTTACTTCTGCTTTACACACAACTTGAACCACCATGAGATCTTGGTTCCTATTTTGAACCAGTCATATCCCATCATGTGTTACGAAGTTACGCCCCTGAAGGGGAAAAAAATCCTTTTTTTGGCCTTGTCTGCACGATAGCATCTTCATGTATGATTTGATTTTAACCAAACTTACACACAACTTGAACCACCATGAGATCTTGGTTCCTTTCTTGAACCAGCCATATCCCATCATCTGTTACGTAGTTACTGCCACAGAAAGGGTGAAAATTGCTTATTTTGGCCTTGTCCACACGATAGCATCTTCATTTATGATTTGATTTTAACCAAACTTACGCACAACTTGTACCAGCATGAGATCTTGGTTCCTTTCTTGAACCAGCCATATCCTATTATGTGTTACGGCGTTTCGGGCCCTGAAAGGGCAAACATGCCTATTTTGGCCTTGTCTGCACGATAGCATCTTTATTTATTATTTGATTTTAACCAGACGTAAACACCACTTGTATCACCATGAGATCTGGGTTCCTTTTTTGAACCAGCCATATCCCATCATGTGTTACGGAGTAACGGCCACTGAAAGGGCAAAAATTGCTTATTTTGGCCTTGTCCGCACGATTGCATCTTCATTTATGATTTGATTTCAAACAAACTTACACACAACTTGTACAACCATCAGATCTAGGTTCCGTTCTTGAACCAGCCATATTCCATTATGCGTTACAGAGATCCGTCCCCTGTAAGCGCAAAATTGCATATTTTGGACTTGTATAAAATTATACAGGGAAAACCTTTAAAAATCTTCTCTGAAACCACAAGGCCCATGTCTTTCATATTTGGTATGAAGCTTTACCGAGGGAACCTCTACCAAGATTGTTCAATTATAGCCCTGGGGACAAAAATAGCCCTGCCCCGGGGCCCACATGTTTAACATAAACTTATATAGGAAAACCTTTAAAAATCTTCTCTGAAACCACAAGGCCCATATTTGGTTTGAAGCTTTATCTAGGGGACCTCTACTAAGATGGTTCAAATTATGGCCCTTCGGCCAAAAATGGCCCCTCCTTGGGGCCCACAAAGGGAAAACCTTTAGCTATCTTCTTCTCTGAAACCACAAGGCCCAGGTCTTTCATATTTGGTATGAAGCTTCATCTATTGGACCTCTACAAAGATTGTTCAAATTATGGCTGCAGGGCGTCACTCTGGGCCCAAATGTTCTACATAGACTTATATTGGGAAAACCTTAAAAATCTTCTTCTGGTACAGGTCTTCCATATTTGGTATGAACCTTCATCTAGTGGACCTATACCAAGACTTCAAATCATAGCCCTGGGGCAAAAAAATTGCCCTGTCCTTGGGCTCATATGTTTTACATAGGCTTATAAAGAGAAAACGTTTTAAAAATCTTCTTCTCTGAAACCACTAGGCCCAGGTCTTTCATATTTGGTTTGAAGCTTCATCTAGGGGACCTCTACCAAGATTGTTCCACGGGGCCCACCACATGTTTTACATAATATATATATATAGAGAGAGAGAGAGAGAGAGACTTAAGGAAACCTGTAAAATTTTCCATAACTGAAACCAAAAGGCTGAGGTCTTTGATATTTGGTTTGAAGCTTTATCAAGTGACCCTCTACCAAGAATGTTCAGATTTTAGCCCTGAGGCCAAAAATGGCCCTGCCCTGGGGCCCACATGTTTTACATAAACTTTTATTGGGGGTAAAAGCTTTAAAAATCTTTTTCTCTGAAACCACAAAGACAAGGTCTTTCATAATTGGCTTGAAGCTTCATCTAGTGGAACTTTACTAAGATTGTTCGAATTATAGCCCTGGGGCCAAAATGACCCTGCCCTGGCCCCCGGGCCCACTTGTTATACTTTTGATCAGGTGAGCAACCTAGGGCCCTCTGGGCCCTCTTGTTTATTATTCTAGTAATCATTCGATTCTATTGATATGCTACATGACTATGTACTTAACAACATTATTGTTGACCTTTTGACCCATAGGATCCGCCCCCCACTCATAGGGGCTTGAAGAAATATATGAGCTGCACGATGCTTTCACGCAGAGTTGATACCAACCGCACATTAGTACTGGTAATCTGCTTGGAAGGTCTAAGCCTGCCCAGGAAAACTGCTGCGAGTCGGCCCGCCCATGCATATAAACCCTATTGGTTTTATTGGGCGGCCGGGATTGAGATGTTGTTTCATCTCAATGTCGGGTAAAAGCCCCACGAAATTGGAAGCAACGTCTCCAAAATGACCTAAATAGTGTTTACGGGGATGTTAAACCTCAAATCAAACAAAATCAAACATTGACCCATAGGACCTCTAATCGATTTAAATATGCCACATGAATATATTGATAAAACTTAAACATAACTAACTTTTACATGACTAAGAGGTCGCAGCCTAAATCCCGTTCAATACGTTTAAAACATTTCATTAACCTTTACCCTGCTGTAGGCGACAAGCCCTATCTTTGCAAACAGTGTAGATCGAGATCAGATGGCTTCTGAATCAGGATCTACAGTGTTTGACATTCAGTTTATGAATATAAAGAAATAAACTGCATCAAGTAATTTGATTGGTTCAAAGTCAGATATGGGTGTTGCTTTATTGAATATTCAGCTGGTTAAATGTTAATCATTACTTCTGCAAACTTTGGTATAAAAATCTATAGTCACTCTCTCCCTTCCGATGATTCAAGAAGGACAGTTGTCAGTTTATGGCAAAAGGATGCCCACTGAACTGGTAAACCGCTTACGGATCAGCCTGCCCAGGAAACGTTTTGATAGTTAAGCTGGTAAGCTAAAATGACTCAAAACAGTGTTGACTGGGTGGTTAAACACTAATACAAATACTAATCTATAAAATTGACTTTAAAATTGAATTTTATTCATATTTGCCCGTATAACCCCCTAGGGACCGGTCGCAAAAATAAATGTTGCGCACATGACTCATGTTACGACTAATAGTTAAGCAGGATACAGCAATGCTGACGGACAGACGGACGGAGAGCCATTTAAGTATCCCCTGCGCTAAAGAATGGGGATATGACGAAACCAAGAAATGCAGAAAAGTAGAATAGCATGAAAATTTAAAACAAAAACATTATGCATTATCCTTTAAAAATGTAAGTGAATTGTTGTGACCAGTTAGTTAATATGATGTATTGATTTTAACTTCTGTTTCTTTTTATTTAAATTGGCTTTGAAACTCACCCTATTGTCACTGTCCAACAAAACTAACATAACTCAAGTTTAGATGTGGTTGGTTTAAAATTTTAACCTTTTGAAAGATGTGCATTTTATTGTCATGCCTGACACAAATCATCCAATGTCGCACCTGCTTAAAGCATGCTAAAATATTAGACGGTTCACCGGTTCCTTTTTTGTCAGTTTGTCAAATTTCTAAGAATTTACGACAAAGCTAGCTTTCATCCTTATGTTCCATTCCAATTGTCATGGGCTATGATAGCCTCACAATAATTATGTTTGATACAAACTTGCATCCATAAATTGGAACTTCGATGCAAGCATTCATGCTTTACCATTTCCAACATTTATGGTCAAGTGATTTTCCAAGGCTAAGCAATTTGTAAATTTGGCTTTTCATAGGCATCTGTCCGAAATTTCTGAACCATAGCATTTACCATTACAATCTATAATTTAATAACTAATTTAAAGCTCCATAGCTTGACAGCAACGAACTTGTATCTATGGGTTGTTTCTTTATTGCAAGCAAACCTCTTTCGGTACCCTTACGTAATCAGCTTGTTTGTTCATCCGTATGTCTGTGTGTGTATCTGTCCGTCGACATTTTCGTGTTGTATTCTTATTTAGATATATATACACTTCAAACGTTAGCCATGTCACAAAAAAGAATACACAGTTTCATCGCAAGTTACATAACTCTAGCTGCAATATTGTCAGTGATATTGCCTTATTTCAGCTTTTTTCTCTTTTCATCTCACATGTCTGAGAAGCCTCCGTGGTCGAGTGGTTACGCTACTCGACTTGTAAACCAGGGGTCGCAGGTTCGATCCCGGGCTTCTCCAGACTTTCGGATGAGTCTTTAAACCGAGGTCCCGTCTCCGTATGACCTTAGCTGTTGGTGGGACGTAAAACTGAAACACTCACTCACTCATCTCACATGTCTGGTGTCATTTTGTGATCATATCTTCTCCGTTTTGCGTGCGTCCGTCCATCCATGCGAGGGTGCGTAAACCATTTCTTCCAACGCCATCTCCTAAACCACTGAACCGATTCCTCCCAAATCGGCAGATTTTTAATGTCCTTTTTCAAGATTGGTATCAGAATTCTGTCCCATGGTAACATAGTAAACACAAATTAGAGCAAACACTTTAAAAATCACTTCCAAAACCACACGACCCAGGTCTTTCATATTTGGGGTTTAAGCTTCGTCTAGCTGCGGACCTCTATAGAATGTTCATATTACAACCCTAGAGCCAAAAATGACCAGGTCACAAGGCCCACATGTTTTTCATAAATATACATAAGGAGGCCTTCTCTGAAACCACAAGGCCAAGGTCTTTGATATTGCTTATGAAGTATCATATAGTGGACTTGTACTAGGATTGTACTAAGTATAGCCGTTGGAACAAAACTGGCCCCGCCCCGGGGCGCAAGTTTTAAATAGACTTACATAGTGAGAACCTTACAAATTCTTCTATGAAATTGCACTGCATGGGTTTTTTCAAGGTAAAGAGTCTCATTCGAGTTCAAAATGGACCTAACTTTAAAAACCGCGGGAACAGGATAGAAGACTTGGTTCTCAACTTTGGGCCATATAACCTTCAACAAATGTACCCTATAGAGTGGCAAAGAATCCTATTGATTTGAATGTCAAAGCTCAAGGTCACAATGGACTTGACATTATTGTTTTTACACGTGTTCACTTCTCGTTTGATCTTAAGCAAAGTTCAACAGTTCAAATGTCTACATTAAGAGTGAAACACCAGTTCCTTGTAGTCAGAGGCAATCTATAAGGTCTGATAGTTCTAACCAAATTCATATTGGAATTAGATGTTGATTAAAGGCAAACAGTTGCGAACGGACGCTACGCTTATGTTGCCTGTTGTTAAACTGTGGTAGAAGTAGGGGAAAGGATTGCGCCCCGCTCCGATTTAGCCCCCCCCCCCCCACCCCCGGTGGAGTTGTTTTCGCTTACTAACCAAAGGCGGTTCTTATGTCAGGGTTTTTCGCTGATACTCGTACTTGAGTGCTTGTATCGCTTATACATGTATCTTTTTGCATAGCCAATAAGCCATTTTATATGAAAATAACAAAAACTGTCCTTTTGGCTTCTGTCGTTTGCTGTTTCCATGCCCCAACCCGTTCATTTCAGAATAGGTCAAAGATCTTGCAAGTCATTCAGATCCCATCCATAAACCACGTATATTCTTGTTCTTTGTGATAAGACGCATTCAGTGACACCAACCTTCCCCTCCATTTCAAAAATGGCCCAATATCTCAGAAACCGTTCAGAAGCCAGCCTCTAACCCATTTTTGTTCCTTGTGATAAGACACATTGAATGATGCCAACATATTGGCCATGCCCCACCCCTCCACTTCACAATAGGCCAAATATCTGAGAAACTGTTCAGAAACCCACCCCTATCCTATATATATTTATGTTCCTTATGATAAGGAACATTCAGTGACGCCAATATCGGGGCCTGGGGTCTTGTCCCGGGTCATGCCCCTCCCCTCTTTTTCATAAAAAAGCTGTATATCACAGAAACGGTTTAGATCCCCATCACTTCACCGTATGTTTTCTTGTTCATGTTAAGACCCATTTAGTCACACCAACCCTGCCCTGGGGCAGTTTTTTGCTGGGACCGATGTACCCCAGCACTTCATAAAATGCCATATATCATAGAAGCCATTCAGATCCCCACAACACAATCATATATATTCTTAATTTTTTCCTTATAGTTAGATACAATCGGTCGCACCAACTTGTGGGGTCCACAGTGGCTGATCCTCACCCCATTATTATTTCATAAAAGTGTTTTCTAGTGTTGCTCGATACTGTGATTACCACATTAGAGACAGCAGGTACTATTTTATCTATGAATGTAATGTGTAATTATTAAGCAAGAGTTTTGACACGTAAAATTGATTTAAGCCCCCCCCCCCCCCCCTCCCATTGGAATACTTTCTACTGACCGTTCCTAGGCGGTTTTTCTGTAGCGGTTGATTTATGTTTTTGTTTGTTTCTTAGTGTGTGTGTCACTTTTGTCTTTTTTTTATTAGCTCACCTGTCACGTAGTGACAAGGTGAGCTTTTGGGATCACTTTTTGTCCGTCGTGCGTTTGTGCGTGCGTGCGTGTGTGCGTGCGTAAACTTTTTCTTCAAACAACATCTCCTCCTAAACCACTAATCGGATTTTGACCAAACTTCACAGGAATGATCCTTAGGTGGTCCCCTTTCAAAGTTGTTCAAATGGTTCCAGTCTGTTGCACATCTAGGTCAGAGGAGCTAAAAATAGATTTTTTAAATGAAAACTTTAAAAATCTTCTCTGAAACCACAAGGCCCAGGTCTTCGATATTTGGTATGAAGCTTCATCCAGTGGACCTCTACTAAGATTGTTCAAATTATAGCCCTGGGGCCAAAAATGGCCCCGCCCCGGGGCCCACCAGTTTTACATTGGCTTATATTGGGAAAATCTTTAAAAATCTTCTTCTCTGAAACCACAAGACCCAGGTCTTCGATATTTGGTATGAAGCTTCATCTAGTGGACCTCTACCAAGATTGTTCAAATTATAGCCCTGGGGCCAAAAATGGCCCCGCCCTGGGCCCACCAGTTTTACATTGGCTTATATAGGGAAAATCTTTAAAAATCTTCTTCTCTGAAACCGCAAGGCCCAGGTCTTTGATATTTGGTAAGAAGCTTCATCTAGTGGACCTCTACCAAGGTTGTTCAAATTATAGCCCTGGGGCCAAAAATGGCCCCACCCTGGGGCCCACTAGTTTTACATAGGCTTATATAGGGAAAACTTTAAAAATCTTCTTCTCTGAAACCGCAAGGCCCAGGTCTTTGTTATTTGGTATGAAGCTTCATCCAGTGGACCTCTACCAAGATTGTTCAAATTATAGCCCTTGGGCCAAAAATGGCCCCGCCCCGGGGCCCACCAGTTTTACACAGGCTTATATAGTGAAAATCTTTAAAAATCTTCTTCTCTGAAACCGCAAGGCCCAGGTCTTTGATATTTGGTATGAAGCTTCATCTAGTGGACCTCTACCACGATTGTTCAAATTATAGCCCTAGGGCCAAAAATGGCCCCACCCCGGGGCCCTTTGGTTTTACATGGGCTTATATAGGGAAAATCTTTAAAAATCTTCTTCTCTGAAATCACATGGCCCAGGTCTTTGATATTTGGTATGAAGCTTCATCCAGTGGACCTCTACCAAGATTGTTCAAATTATAGCCCTGGGGCCAAAAATGCCCCCACCCCTGGGCCAACCAATTTTACATAGGCTTATATAGGGAAAATCTTTAAAAATCTTCTTCTCTGAAACCACAAGGCCCAGGTCTTCGATATTATGTATGAAGCTTCATCTAGTGGACCTCTACCAACCTTGCTCAAATTATAGCCCTGGGGCCAAAAATTCCCCCACCCCGGGGCCAACCAATTTTACATAGGCTTATATAGGGAATATCTTTAAAAATCTTCTTCTCTGAAACCACAAGGCCCAGGTCTTCGATATTTGGTATGAAGCTTCGTCTAGTGGACCTCTACCAAGAGTGTTCAAATTATAGCCCTTGGGCCAAAAATGGCCCCGCCCAAGGGCCAACCAGTTTAACATAGGCTTATATAGGGAAAATTTATAAAAATCTTCTCTGAAACCGCAAGGCCCAGGTCTTTGATATTTGGTATGAAGCTTCATCTAGTGGACCTCTACCAAGATTGTTCAAATTACAGCCCTGGGGCCAAAAATGTCCCCGCCCCGGAACCCTTTGGTTTCACAAAGACTTATATAGGGAAAATCTTTAAAAATCTCCTTCTCTGAAACCGCATGGCCCAGGTCTTTGATATTTGGTATGAAGCTTGACTACTGGACCTCTACCAAGATTGTTCAAATTATAGCCCCAGGACCCACAGGTTTTATATAGACTTATATAAGGAAAACCTTTAAAAATCTTCTTGTCTGAAGCTAGAAGGCTCTGTTCTTTGATATTTGGTATGAAGCCACTACCAAGATTATGCAAATTATAGCCATGGGGTCTCCTCGGGGCTCACTTGTTGCCTTATGGATCAGGTGAGCGACCCAGGGCCATCATGGCCCTCTTGTTTTGGATGGTCATTAGGCCATTTTGTGGGAAAGTAACTGTCCTTTTGGCCTTCCTCTGTTTAGGTTTTCATTACGGTCTGGTCGATTCATGTTTGTGTCTCTTTCCCTTTGGTATCGATTCCTGATCTTTGTTTTACTTCTACTGACAGTTCTGTAACAAACTGTCATAGATACACAACTTCATTCATGGTTTGCCATATTTTGCCGATGCTGCCCTTGTGTACATTATTATAGCATAGTATATATTTCCTAAAAAAAAACTTGAAACTGGCCCCTGTGGCCTAAATAATGCTTATTTCTAGTTCAAATAAAGGTAATGACAGGTCGATAATAAGGTCAGAATGCGAGGTTTCTTTAAAACCTTTCCGCCCCCGCCCATAGGGGCTTTAAGAAATATATGGGTTGCACGATGCTTCCACGCAGGGTTGATACCGACCGCACATTAGTTCTGGTAATCTGCTTGGAAGGTCAAAGCTTGTCCTGGAAATCTGCTGCGAGTCGGCCCGTCCATGCATATAAACCCTATTGGTTTTATTGAGCGGCAGGGATTGAGATGTCGTTTCATCTCAATGTCGGGTAAAAGCTCCCACGAAATTGGAAGCAACGTCTCCAAAATGGACAAAATGACCTAAATAGTGTTGACGGGGACTTTAAACCTCAAATCAAACAAACAAACACAATTTAGGTCATTATGGAGGCGTTGGTTCCAATTTTGTGATACTTTCACCCGATATGTTGATGAAATGACATTTCAATCCCTGACGCCCAATGAAACCAACAGGGTTTACAAGCATGGACACGTCTCGCAGCTGTTTTTTCTGGTCAGTGTTAGACCGTCTGTTCGAATTACCAAAACTGCTGACCGGTCGATATCAGCTCTGAGTAGGAGCATCGTGCAGCACGATCTATTCCTCCAAGGCCCGATAGGCGGGGACCGGTCGATATCAGCTCTGAGTAGGAGCATCGTGCAGCACGATCTATTCCTCCAAGGCCCGATAGGCGGGGATGAAAGGGCAGTTGTCAATAACTGTTGAAGGTATGTGTACTTTGTCAACCGCTTATGTGTAGCCTTCCCGTTATTAGTGTAGTTAGGTACACTGACCGCAATACATATCATCCTTATGGATTGAAATGCGCCAAATCTGCAAAGCGCCATCACATTTCTCCCGATTCTTGGTAACACAGTTATTTAACCTTTAGCTTGTTCTAAAACCACCATTTTAAGAAATATTAAACACACACCGTCCTATATAGAAAATGCCGTTTAGAAAACACTAGAGACAGTAACACATGTGAACGAAACAGGACACACTGTAACCTCTTTGATATACTTTAAGTTATAATGTAACCTCTACAGTAGAAATGCTGATTACACGTGTTAACTTAAACGGATCTAGAATTGCTTATTGACATTCAGGGAACCAGTGACAGTTGAAAAAGCAAAACAAAGTTTCAATGGGGTGACAATGGTACTTTCATTTAGTTTCATCTTAGTTTGTCTTTTTTGTACTAAACAGTACATATAGGGATTTGTAAGCCTATCAGACATTGTTTATTCTTTGGTTTTGATACACACACACGCATGAAACTGAATAATAATTGTTAGACTACTTGTTTACTTACTTTTTTATGAATCCCTATATATCAACTTGAAATCAAGAATGTCATTGCGTAAGTGCCTTATCCGTGGTCGGCTTTTCATTCAGGAATAGGGTCACAGTAAGCGATTATTACAATTATGAAATTGTCAGTCGAAGCTCCCATGCCATAGGGTTTGTAACATGGGAACAACCTAATACAGAGCATTATGGTCTTTGTTTATGCTTAAGAGAGATTTTTTGTGACTGATATGTTTTGCATCATTTATGTACGACCCTCTCATTTCCAGATGAATGAAAATAATAACACAATAAGGCAAATTTCGATTACTTCAATAACGTCTTCGATTGGCGGCTCTGATTATGTCGGGCAGTGGCTCGCAAACTCTTTTGTCTTTCTTATCTTGAACCTTTCATTTTGATTTGATCCAATTCAGTATTACGAAAACTAATTTTCAAACTAACAAACAGATAGATTTCCACCAGACACACAAATATACACACAAAACGACCGATAAATTCAGGGCTGCCCTTTCATAATCAGAGCCATTGTCAAAGTATTCAAAATTTGCATTATTGTGTTGCTCTATATTATTTTCTGGAATTGAAAGAGGTAACAGAATAGGTTCGTACATAAATGATGTGAAACATGTTAGATTCACATTGATTTAATTGAAAACAAAAACAAACGGATATGGCTCCGATGTTCCTTTGAGGATGTGTTAATTCACTGCTCGTCAACTCACGCCACAAATGATTTAGACAAGATAATTCACATTTGCTAGATAGAACCTAAACTACATCCAAGAAATTTGAAAATTTTGAGAAATCGAATGAAGTTTAAGAAATTTATTTTATTACATGCTTAAACAATAAATTGGGAGTTGATAAACAAAAATCAGTCAGAACGATTGGACCGTTGAAATTCTATAGCTTGAAATGTAAGTACCCCCCCCCCCCCTCCCCCCACCTACTTTCAAAGTTAGGAAATGAGGCTTTGAACGACTGGTCACCAATAAAAACAAATGTGAAAAAGCACAAACGTAAAATAATTTTAACAAAAAGAAAACGACATACTTTCCATACAATTTTCTAAACGACTCCAGAAATTGAAAATTGTTTTAGCATTACATGCATAGAAAGACAACTTTAAACAATAAAAACATTAAGAGACGCCTGAGAGGTATCAGTAAAATTCATTTTAGTAAAATTCATTTTACTGGGCCATAAAAAGATTTTTTGTTGGCCACAATGTTCGTACTTGGTGCCATCATGGCTATGACAAACAGCGCTTATAACTCGCGTGAAGAAATCATCTTATAGGATCTAATTAAAGTAGAAGTAAAGCAACGATCAGGAATCGAAACAATTAACTTACACCTCCCGCCACAGACACCAAAGGGAAAGAAACATACATTGAGTGACTAGACATTTATGGAAACAATAACAGGGAAAACAAGAATGGCAGTTATTTTCCCCCAAAATGACTAACTGGCTATCCAGAATAAAAATATACAAGCGATACATACAATTAGTAACAATAAATTGCACAAATAAACCGCCGGCCTCGGTTGCTCTGTCGGATGCTCGTCTGACTATTGATCAGGAGGACGTGGGTTAGACTCGGCAGCGTTAGTTCGTGGAGATTGACCAAGGATTTTTTTTCTACGGTCATTCTCACCTCTTCTCCGATTCAACAAGGGCAGTTGTCAGTTTTTGGTGAAAGAATGTGCACTGTACTGGATAACTGATTTCGGTTAAACTTGCCCAGGCAAAGTGTGGATAGGAGGACTCGATAGCATGAACAGTTATACTCCGAGGGGCCCGACCAAAGACGGAAAATCAATCACCAACCATAATAACTAAGCATTTTATTACGCTAGAACCGTCATAAAATCTGAGGCCCGACCCACCGTTGTTCATTCAAAGAGGGAAGCAAAGTTTCCAACCGTGATTAAGTCAACTGCGATGCATGCAATCTAATTTATAACATTTATATTGTATCCAATCTTTTTATATCGAAAGGCGATTTTACAAAATTGGGTTCTGAAGTCGTTGCAAACATATTTTTCTACATTTATATACTAATTCACCATAACATTCGGGTTCTGATAAACATGCCAAGCCAAAGCGGTGCGAGTTGGAGCGTCCATGCCAAATAATATTTTTGGTTTCAATGGGCGACGGAGCTTAGTTGCTATTTTACTTCAATGTCTTGAAAAAACAACAACATAAAATTTGACGCAACATATCCAAAATGACCTTTACAATGTTGACGGGAACGTAGAAGATAAATGTTCCCATCGTGGAGAGGATGGCTTTGGCATTTCAATTATTATTGACATTGTACAGAGCAAAGATTAAGGAAATTGAAAATGGTAATGATCAGGAACTGATAAAATAAAATCCCAAATCCTCCCCCACAACACCACTAGGGAAAGAAGTCGAAACACTGATTGACAACAATGAATAAAACGGACCACCGCCAAACAGTCAGCAGCTCTTTCCCAAATAGGTGGTGACTCACAATACCCAAACGTAAACAAAAATGAATAGCAAACATAATGGTGGAGAAAGAATCAGAATCACCAACAAGACAAACAGAACTTGGACGGAAAAAGGCAACTAAAATAAACAATAAACAAGAGGGCCATGATGGCCCTAGATCGCTCACCTGATCCAAACTGCAAGATTAAGTAGGTTATATGTTTAGGTAATTCTATTAAAATCCATCAATAAATGTTGGAGCTGGTGTTAGGAAGTTTTTTTTTTTCTAAAGATAGCAACAAGAACCTTAACCTTGATACCAACACCCTGAAAGCCATACCAAACAAGAGTGTTCACAAGGTTTTTCTATGATTTGACCTACTGACCTACACTTTGACTGGACAGGTCCCATTTTCGAACTTGATCAAGATATTGTCATGACAATTATTCTGAGCAAGTCTGATGATGATTGGACCAAAACCGTGGTCTCTAAAGTGTTCACAAGGTTATTTTATATAAGACCTGTCACCAGATAGGATAGTTCACTGGAAGTCGCGCTTTGACTAAGTTGAGCAAAGGCAAATTTTCAGACCAATAACAGAAACAAAGTCACAAAGAAAGAATCAAGTGCTATTATCAATATTGGGGATCATGTATGATTCAAGTCTGTCACATTAGTATACATTTAATTCCATTTAACCCTTAGACATGAATCAGTCACATGTACTCTTTAAAGTAAGTTCTGTGCGTTAAGAAAATAGTAGAGACAATGGCAGACATTACATTCTGTAGCCTCTTATTTGAGCCTTAACTGTTTCCAAATGCCACACGATTGGAATACTTGGCATTTATGGAAAATGTATATTTCAGCACCGTACTGGCTGGAAGATAAGACGAAATAGTATGTTGAAGTTCTTCTAAATGTGACGCGTGATCAGGATTTTAATTCCGTATAAAAGTGACATTTGTTCTTCAAGTTATTCTCCTTTTCATAGCCCCGATGCAAAGCAAATATAGCTCCAAGCGGCCATGTAACGTAAAAGCAACATCATAGACGTCATGTTGCCTCTTGGAAACGTGTCTGTAAGATTTTTACATGATGGGGAAAGCACAGAATGTACCGAGCTAATTTTGATTATTTTTTCAACAAAAAAAAAAAAAAACAAAAAAAAACAGACACGTGTTTCTTTCTTTCTCTATTTTTCGCCTTTAGGGCCTTGTCAACAAGATATTTAGAGACCGTTTTGATCTACCACTGCCATTTTTTATCATGGTGAATATACCTCGTTAATCAACTTTCTCAGCACTTTCAGTACTTTGATTCTTATTAGTAATTTCGGGTCGAATCCAAACATAGCCGCATCAATTGTACACTTTGAGGTTAGTGGCGGGTACATGTAATTGTTATTTGCAAAACCTTCACTTGAATCAAATGTTTGATCTGGCAAACAATGAAGACTCAGATCACACGCCGCATATCACGTTGATAATCTTGCTCTACACTGTTTGGATAAGTATGTAACATTTATGTTAAAGCGAAACAGTCCCCCATCTTGACAAGCCTGTACTCAGGCACAATCCGCATGGGTGTTGTCAGTACCTTGATTTATTCACTCCCATTATGAAACACGCCCATATACAATGTCAATGTCAAAGAACAAAAAACAGAAAAAAAAACGAAGATTGTAAGATGAAACATTGTGATATATTTTCTTCTTTCTGCTCTAAACATAGATTGTAGGCACACATCAGAATCGCTTCAGCGAGGTGGTACTGGCGAGTATCCACAACTTAGAGCAGGAATAAGTAAAATATTGTATACCCCTGCAAACCGTTTTACTTATATAAAAGTAGGGAAGTAGGGGTTAAGTGGGTCAAAATATTAAAGGCGTGTTTGCTACAATAGTCATGAGTCTGGTATAACTGTAACTGCAAATTTTAAGCTTCTCCGCGGTGGGGCATAGGGGATGTTCTCCCTGCCTATGGGGCTCCAGTTAACGTCCCAATTTTCTTACAGCAATTCTTTAAATCCATTGAGCTTTTGTGCAGCAAGAGAGAAAGAAAACACACACATTCAAGCAGCTTCTGATATGAGAGATATTTTGTGTCAACAATACTCATTAAGCAGTTAGAGCCCCGTCCCCCCCTAACTAAACTTTGACCCCACCCCCAAGTCCGACCCCGTGTGCATGGCCCAGTGGTCGCACACAAATTTCCGTTCAAGGTATTTTACATGTACACATTTAATCAATCATTACTTCTGCAAAGTTTGATATCAAAATCTATCAAACTGACTTTGTAATTGAATTTTATTGATATTGGACCTCCGTCTGGGCCCCCCACCTTGCCGATGACGACCTTGATCATGTACGGAAGCCATGTACCTAATTTGGTTGCATTCCGACCAGTGGTTTAAGAGAAAATAGCGTAACTGAAGAACGGACGAACCCCTAGCCCCTACCCCAACCCCCGAAATACTAAAGCTTTGAATCCCACTAAAGGTGTGCCCAGTGTTTAGGTAGCCTTATAGTACTATGTTTCCAGCACAGAGGAAGCTTGTGCTAAGGTATAACTCTGAATGTTCCCAGCGTGGAGGTATCCATATAGTGCTGTGTTTCCAGCACAGAAGAAGATAGTGCTCGGTTATAACTGGGAATGTTTCCATCGTGGAGGTAGCCTTATAGTGCTATATTTCCAGCACAGAGGAAGCGCTAGTGCTCAGGAAGTATTGGGAATGTTCCCAGCGTGGAGGTAGCTCTATAGTGCTGTGTTTCCAGCAGAGAGGAAGCTAGTTCTTAGGTAGTACTGGGAATGTTCCCAGCGTGAAGGTAGCCTTATAGGGCTGTGTTTCCAGCACAGAGGAAGCTAGTGTTCAGGTAGTACTGGGAATGTTCCAAGCGTGGAGGTAGCCTTATAGTGCTGTGTTTCCAGCACAGAGGAAGCACTAGTGCTCAGGTAGAACTGGGAATGTGCCCGGCGTGGAGGTAGCCTTATAGTGCTGTGTTTCTAGCATAAAGGAAGCTAGTGCTCAGGTAGTACTGTGAATGTTATCAGCGTGGTTTTAGCCTTATAGTGCTGTGTTTCTAGCACATAGAAAGCGACTGCTCAAGTAGTACTAGGAATCTTGCCAGCATGGAGGTTCCTTGTAGTGTTGTGTTTCAAGCACAGAGGAAGCTAATGCTCAGGTACTACTAGAAATGTTCCCAGCGTTGATGCAGCCTTATAGTTCTGCTTTTCCAGCACAGAGGAAGCTAGTGCTCAGGTAGTACTAGGAATGTTCGGTTATAAGTGGGAATGTTCCCAGCGTGGAGGTAGCCTTATAGTGCTATATTTCAGGCACAGAGGAAGCACTAGTGCTCAGGAAGTACTGGGAATGTTCCCAGCGTGGTGGTAGCTCTATAGTGCTGTGTTTCCAGCACAGAGGAAGCTAGTTCTTAGGTAGTACTAGGAATGTTCCCAGCGTAGAGGTAGTTTTATAGTGCTATGTTTCCAGCACAGAGGAAGCTAGTGCTAAGGTAGTACTGGGAATGTTCCCAGCGTGGAGGTAGCCTTTAAGTGCTCTGTATCCAGCACATAGGAAGCTAGTCCTCAGGTAGTATTGGGAATGTTCCCAGCGTGGAGGTAGCGTTATAGTGCTGTGTTTCAAGCACAGAGGAAGCGCTAGTGCTCAGGTAGTAGTGGGAATGTTCCCAGCGTGGAGGTAGCCTTATGGTGCTGTGTTTCTAGCACAAAGGAATCTAGTGCTGAGGTAGAACTGCACAGAGGAAGCGACTGCTCAAGTAGTACTAGGAATGTTCCCAGCGTGGAGGTTCCTTATAGTTCTGCGTTTCCAGCACAGAGGAAGCTAGTGCTCAGGTAGTACTAGAAATGTTCCCAGCGTGGATGCAGCCTTATAGTTCTGCGTTTCCAGCACAGAGGAAGCTAGTCCTCAGGTAGTACTAGAAATGTTCCCAGTGTGGAGGTAGCCTTATAGTGTTGTGTTTCCAGCACAGAGGAAGCTAGTGCTCAGGTAGTACTGGGAATGTTCCCAGCGTGGAGGTAGACTTATAGTGCTATGTTTCCAGCACATATGAGGCTAGTGCTCAGATAGTACTGGGAATGTTCCCAGCGTGGAGGTAGACTTATAGTGCTGTGTTTCCAGCACAGAGGAAGCTAGTGCTCGGTTATAACTGGGAATGTTCCCATCGTGGAGGTAGCCTGATAGTGCTATGTTTCCAGCACAGAGGAAGCGCTAGTGCTCAGGAAGTACTGGGAATGTTTCCAGCGTGGAGGTAGCTCTATAGTTCTGTATTTCCAGCACAGAGGAAGCTAGTGTTCAGGTAGTACTAGGAATGTTCTCAGCTTGTCCTCAGGTAGTACTGGGAGTGTGCCCAGTGTTTAGGTAGCCTTATAGAACTATGTTTCCAGCACAGAGGAAGCTAGTGCTAAGGTATAACTCTGAATGTTCCCAGCGTGGAGGTAGCCTTATAGTGCTGTGTTTCCAGCACAGAGGAAGCTAGTACTAGTTTATAACTGGGAATGTTTCCAGCGTAGAGGTAGCCATATAGTGCTATATTTCCAGCACAGAGGAAGTGCTAGTGCTCAGGAAGTATTGGGAATGTTCCCTGCGTGGAGGTAACTGTACAGTGCTTTGTTTCCAGCAGAGAGGAAGGTAGTTCTTTTGTAGTACTTGGAATGTTCCCAGGGTGAAGGTAGCCTTATAGGGTTGTGTTTCCAGCAAAGAGGAAGCTAGTTTTCAGGTTGTACTATGAATGTTCCCAGCGTGGAGGTAGTCTTATAGTGCTGTGTTTCCAACACAGAGGAAGCTAGTCCTCCGGTAGTATTGGGAATGTTCCCAACGTGGAGCTAACCTTATAGTGCTGAGTTTCCAGCACAGAGGAAGCTAGTCCTCAGGTAGTATTGTGAATGTTCCCAGCGTGGAGGTAGCCTTACATTACTGTGTTTACAGCACAGGGGAAGCTAGTCCTCAGGTAGTATAGGGAATGTTCCCAGTGTGGAGGTAGCCTTATAGTGCTGTGTTTTCAGCATAGAGGAAGCTAGTCCTCAGGTAGTACTGGGAATGTGCCCAGTTTTTAGGTAGTCTTATAGTTCTATGTTTCAATCACAGAGGAAGCTAGTGCTAAGGTATAACTCTGAATGTTCCCAGCGTGGAGGTAGTCTTACAGTGCTGTGTTTCCAGCACAGAGGAAGCTAGTGCTCTGTTATAACTGGGAATGTTCCCATGGTGGAGGTAGGGATGTGTTTCCAGCACAGAGGAAGCGCAAGTGCTCAGGAAGTACTGGGAATGTTCCCAGCGTGGAGGTAGCTCTATAGTGCTGCGTTTCCAGCAGAGAGGAAGTTCTTAGGTAGTACTGGGAATGTTCCCAGCGTGGAGGTAGCCTTATAGGGCTGTGTTTCCAGCACAGAGGAAGCTAGTGTTCATGTAGTACTAGGAATGTCCCCAGCGTGGAGGTACCCTTATAGTGCTGTGTTTCCAGCACAGAGGAAATGCTAGTGTTCAGGTAGTACAGGGAATGTGCCCAGCATGGAGGTAACCTTATAGTGTTGTGTTTCTAGCGCAGAGGAAGCTAGCTAGTGCTAGGGTATAACTCTGAATGTTCCCAGCGTGGAGGTAGCCTTATAGTGCTGTGTTTCCAGCACAGAGGAAGCTCTAGTCCTCAGGTAGTACTGGGGTGTGCTCAATGTGGAGGTAGCCATATAGTTCTGTTTCCATCACAGAGGAAACTGGTGCTACGGTAAAACTCTGTTCCCAGCGTGGAGGTAGCCTTATAGTGCTTCGTTTCCAGCACAGAGGAAGGTAGTGCTCGGTTATAACTGGGTATGTTCCCTTCGTTGATGTAGCCTTATAGTGCTATGTTTCCAGCACAGAGGAAGCGCTAGTGCTCAGGAAGTACTGAGAATGTTCCAAGCTTGGAGGTAGCTCTATAGCGCTGTATTTCCAGCAGAGAGGAAGCGTGTACTTAGGTAGTACTGGTAATGTTCCCAGCATGGAGTTAGCCTTACAGGGCTGTGTTTCCAGCACAGTGGAAGCTACTTTTCACGTAGAACTAGGAATAATCCCAGCGTAGAGGTAGCTCTATAGTGCTATGTTTCCAGCACAAAGGAAGCTAGTGCTCAGGTAGTACTTGGAATGTTCCCAGCGTGGAGATAGCCTTTTAGTGCTGCGTATCAAGCACAGAGGAAGCTAGTCCTCAGGTAGTTTTGGGAATGTTCCCAGCATGGAGGTAGCCTTATAGTGCTTTGTTTCCAGCACAGAGGAAGCGCTAGAGCTCGGGTAGTACTGTGAATGATCCAAGCGTGGAGGTAGCCTTATAGTGCTGTGTTTCCAACACAGAGGACGTAGTCCTCAGGTTAATTGTGAATGTTCCCAGCGTGGAGGTAGCCTTAATTTGCTGTGTTTACAGCACTGGGGAAGCTAGTCCTCAGGTAGTATTGGGAATGTTACCAGCGTGGAGTAAGCCTTATAGTGCTGTGTTTCCAGCACAGAGGAATCGCTAGTGCTCAGGTATTACTGTGAATGTGCCCAGCGTGGAGGAAGCCTTATAGCGCTGTGTTTCTAGCACAGAGGAATCTAGTGCTCATGTTTTACAAAAAAATGTTCCCAATGTGGAGGTAGCCTTATATGGCTGTGTTTCCAGCACAGAGGAAGCGCTAGTGCTCAGGAAGTACTGGGAATGTTCCCAGCGTGGAGGTAGCTCTATAGTGCTGTGTTTCCAGCAGAGAGGAAGCTATTTCTTAGGTAGTACTGGGAATGTTCCCAGCGTGGAGATAGCCTTATAGGGCTGTGTTTCCAGCTCAGAGGAAGCTAGTGTTCATTTAGTTCTAGGAATGTTCCCAGCGTGGAGGTAGCCTCATAGTGCTGTGCTTCCAGCACAGAGGAAACGCTAGTGCTCAGGCAGTACAGGGAATGTGCCCAGTGTTGAGGTAGCCTTATCGTTCTGTGTTTCTAGCACAGATGAAGCTAGCAAGTGCTCAGGTAATAATGGGAATGTTCCCAGTGTGGATGTAGCTTTATAGTGCAATGTTTCCAGCACAGAGGAAGCTAGCTCTCAGGTAGTACTGGGAATGTTCCCAGTGTGGAGGTAGCCTTATACAGTAGAACTTCGATGGCTCGAACACCGATAGCTCGAATACCATGGCTAGGTCGAACACTTTCTTGAGTCCCTAGAGAATTCCTTTACATATGAACTAGTGAGGGAATTTTAAGGATTGTTTTCTGTATTATCTTGCTAATGTATGCTGTATGTATTCATTGGAATCGCCTCGATGAGGCGATTCTAATGAGTACATACAACATACATTTATCATAAAGAAAACTGAGTAGATGGCTCTAATCTCCATTATACCTCCTTCAATGGCACTAACAATAACCCTCCTTGGCTCGAACTACCGCTGTCTCGAACAAGTTTTCATGGTCCCAAAGGGGTTCGAGCCATCGAAGTTGGACTGTAGTTCTGTTTCCAGCACAGAGGAAGCTAGTGCTAAGGTAAAACTCTGAATGTTCCCAGTTCGGAGGCAGCCTTATAGTGCTGTGTTTCCAGCACAGAGTAAGCGCTAGTGTTCAGGAACTACTGGGAATGTTCCCAGCGTGGAGGTAGCTCTATAGCGCTGTATTTCCAGCAGAGAGGAAGCGTGTACTTAGGTAGTACTGGGAATGTCCCCAGCGTAGAGGTAGCCTTTCAGGGCTGTGTTTCCAGCACAGTGGAAGCTTGTTTTCAGGTAGAACTAGGAATGTTCCCAGTGTGGAGGTAGCTCTATAGTGCTATGTTTCCAGCACAGAGGAAGCTAGTGCTCAGGTAGTACTTGGAATGTTCCCAGCGTGAATGTAGCCTTTTAGTGCTGTATATCAGGCACAGAGGAAGCTAGTCCTCAGGTAGTATTGGGAATGTTCCCAGCATGGAGGTAGCCTTATAGTGCTGTGTTTCCAGCACAGAGGAAGCGCTAGAGCTCAGGTAGTACCGTGAATGTTCCCAGCGTGGAGTTAGCCTTATAGTGCTCTGTTTCTTGCACAGAGGAACCTAGTGCTCAGGTAGTACTGGGAATGTTCCAAGCGTGGAGGTAGCCTTTTAGTGCTGTGTTTCCAGCACAGAGGAAGCTAGTCCTCAGGTAGTATTGTGAATGTTCAAAGCGTGGAGGTAGCCTTATAGTGCTGTGTTTCCAGCACAGAGGAAGCGCTAGTGCTCAGGTAGTACTGTGAATGTGCCCAGTGTGGAGGTAGCCTCATAGTGCTGTGTTTCTAGCACGGAGGAATCTAGTGCTCAGGTAGTACTGGGAATGTTCCCAGTGTGGAGGTAGCCTTATAGTGTTGTGTTTCCAGCATAGAGGAAGCGCTAGTGCTCATGAAGTACTGGGAATGTTCCCAGCGTGAAGGTAGCTCTATAGTGCTGTGTTTCCAGCTCAGAAGAAGCTATTTCTTAGGTAGTACTTGGAATGTTCCCAGCGTGGAGGTAGCCTTATAGGGCTGTGTTTCCAGCACAGAGAAAGCTAGTGTTCATGTAGTAAGAGGAATGTTTCCAGCGTGGAGGTAGCCTCATAGTGCTGTGTTTCCAGCACAGAGGAAACGCTAGTGCTCAGATAGTACAGGGAATGTGCCCAGTGTTGAGGTAGCCTTAAGTGCTGTGTTACTAGCACAGAGGAAGCTAGCTAGTGCTCAGGTAGTAATGGGAATGTTCCCAGCGTGGAGGTAGCCTTATGGTGCTATGTTTCCAGCATAGAGGAAGCTAGTCCTCAGGTAGTACTAGGAATGTTCCCATTGTGGAGGTAGCCTTATAGTTCTGTTTCCAGCACAGAGGAAGCTAGTGCTAAGGTAAAACTCTGGCTGTTCCCATCGTGGAAGTAGCCTTAAAGTGCTGTGTTTCCAGCACAGAGTAAGCTAGTGCTCTGTTTTAACTGGGAATGTTCCCATCGTGGAGGTAACCTAATAGTGCTAATTGTCCAGCTAGTGCTCAGGAACTACTCGGAATGTTCCCAGCGTGGAGGTGGCTCTATAGCGCTGTATTTCCAGCAGAGAGGATGCGTGTACTTAGGTAGTACTGGGAATGTTCCCAGCGTGGAGGTAGCCTTACAGGGCTGTGTTTCCAGTACAGAGGAAGCTAGTTTTCAGGTAGAACTAGGAATGTTCCCAGCGTGGAGGTAGCTCTATAGTGCTATGTTTCCAGCACAGAGGAAGCTAGTGCTCAGGTAGTACTTGGAATGTTCCAAGCGTGGTTGTAGCCTTTCAGTGCTGTGTATCAAGCACAGAGGAAGCTAGTCCTCAGGTAGTATTGGGAATGTTCCCAGCATGGAGGTAGCCTTATAGTGCTGTGTTTCCAGCACAGAAGAACCTAGTGCTCAGGTAGTACTGGGAGTGTTCCCAGTGTGGAGGTAGCCTTATAGTGTTGTGTTTCTAGCACAGAGAAAGCTAGTCCTCAGGGACTATTGGGAATATTCTCAGCGTGGAAGTAGCCTTATAGTGCTTAGTTTCCAGTTCAGGTAGAACTAGGAATGTTCCCAGCGTGAAGGTAGTCTTATAGTGCTATGTTTCCAGCGCAGAGGAAGCTAGTGCTCAGGTAGTACTGTGAATGTTCCCAGCGTGGAGGTGGCCTTTTAGTGCTGTGTATCAAGCACAGAGGAAGCTAGTCCTCAGGTAGTTTTGGGAATGTTCCCAGCATGGAGTTAGCCTTAGAGTTCTGTGTTTCCAGCACAGAGGAAGCGCTAGAGCTCAGGTAGTACTGTGAATGTGCCCAGCGTGGAGGTAGCCTTATAGTGCTGTGTTTCTAGCACAGAGGAACCTAGTGCTCAGGCAGTACTGGTGTTGTTCCCAGCGTGGAGATAGCCTTATAGTGCTGTGTTTCCAGCACAGAGGAAGCTAGTCCTCAGGTAGTATTGGGAATGTTCCCAGCGTGGAGGTAGCCTTATAGTGCTGTTTTTCCAGCACAAAGGACGCTAGTCCTTAGGTAGTATTGGGAATGTTCCCAGCGTGGAGGTAGCCTTATATTGCTGTGTTTTCAGCACAGGGGAAGCTAGTCCTCAGGTAGTATTGAGAATGTTCCCAGCGTGGAGGTAGCCTTATAGTCCTGTTCTTCCAGCACATATGAAGCGCTAGTGCTCAGGTAGTACTGGGAATGTTCCCAGCGTGGAGGTAGCCTTATAGTGCTGTGTTTCCAGCACAGAGTAAGCTAATCCTCAGGTAGTACTTGGAATGTGTCCAGTGTTTATGTAGCCTTATATTTCTATGTTTCCAGCACAGATGAAGCTAGTGCTAAGGTAAAAGTCTCAATGTTCTCAGCGTGGAGGTAGTCTTATAGTGCTGTGTTTCCAGCACAGAGGAAGCTAGTGCTCGGTTATAACTGGGAATGTTCCCAGCGTGGAGATACCCTATAGCGCTATGTTTCCAGCACAGAGGAAGTACTGGGAATGTTCCCAGCGTGGAGGTAGATCTATTGTGCTGTGTTTCCAGCAGAGAGGAAGCTAGTCCTCAGGTAGTACTGGGAATGTGCCCAGTGTTTAGGTAGCCTTATAGTTTTATGTTTCCAGCACCGAGGAAGCTAGTGCTAAGGTATAACTCTGAATGTTCCCAGCGTGGAGGTAGTCTTATAATGCTATGTTTCCAGCACAGAAGAAGCTAGTGCTCAAGGTATTACTGGGAATGTTCCCAGCGTGGAGATAGACTTTTAGTGCTGTGTATCCAGCACAGAGGAAGCTAGTCCTCAGGTAGTATGGGGAATGTTTCCAGCGTGGAGGTAGCCATATAGTGTTGTGTTTCCAGCACAGAGACAGCGCTAGAATATGCCCAGCGTGGAGGTGGCCTTATAGTGCTGTGTTTCTAGCACAGAGGAATCTTGTGCTCAGGTAATACTGGGAATGTCCCCAGCGTGGATGTAGCCTTATAGTGCTGTGTTTCCAGCACAGAGGAAGCTAGTCCTCAGGTAGTATTGGGAATGGTCACAGCGTGGATGTAGCCTTATAGTGCTGTGTTTCCAGCACAGAGGAAGCGCTAGTGCTCAGGTAGTACAGGGAATGTGTCAAGAGTGGAGGTAGCCTTATAGTGATGTGTTTCTAGCACAGGGGAAGCTAGTGCTCAGATAGTACTGGGAATGTTCCCAGCGTGGAGGTAGCCTTACAGTGCTGTGTTTCTAGCACATAGAAAGCGCTAGTACTCAGGTAGTACTGTGAATGTGCCCAGCGTGGAGGTAGCCTTATAGTGCTGTGTTTCTAGCACAGAGGAATCTAGCACTCAGGTAGTACTGGGAATGTTCCCAGCGTGGAGATAGCCTTATAGTGCTGTGTTTGTAGCACATAGGAAGCGCTAGTGCACAGATAGTACAGGGAATGTGCCGTGCGTGAAGGTAGCCTTTTAGTGCTGTGTATCCAGCACAGGAGAAGCTAGTCCTCAGATAGGAACCTAGTGCTCAGGTAGTACTGGTGTTGTTCCCAGCGTGGAGATAGCCTTATAGTGCTGTGTTTCCAGCACAGAGGAAGCGCTGTGGTCAGGTAGTACAGGGAATGTTCCCAGCGTGGAGGTAGCCTTAAAGTGCTGTGTTTCCCAGCACAGAGGAAGCGCTAGTGCTCAGGTAGTACTGTGAATGTGCCCAGCACGGAGGTAGCCTCATAGTGCTGTGTTTCTAGCACAGAGGAATTTAGTGCTCAGGTAGTAATGAGTGTTCCCAGTGTGGAGGTAGCCTTATAGTGCTGTGTTTCCAGCAAAGAGGAAGCTAGTCCTCAGGCAGTATTGGGAATGTTCCCAGCGTGGAGGTAGCCTTATAGTGCTGTGTTTCCAGCACAGAGGAAGCGCTAGTGGTCAGGTAGTACAGGGAATGTGCCCAGCGTGGAGGTAGCCTTAATGTGCTGTGTTTCTAGCACATATGAAGCGCTAGTGCTCAGGTAGTACTGGGAATGTTCCCAGCGTGGAGGTAGCCTTATAGTGCTGTGTTTCCAGCACAGAGTAAGCTAATCCTCAGGTAGTACTTGGAATGTGTCCAGTGTTTATGTAGCCTTATATTTCTATGTTTCCAGCACAGATGAAGCTAGTGCTAAGGTATAAGTCTCAATGTTCTCAGCGTGGAGGTAGTCTTATAGTGCTGTGTTTCCAGCACAGAGGAAGCTAGTGCTCGGTTATAACTGGGAATGTTCCCAGCGTGGAGATACCCTATAGCGCTATGTTTCCAGCACAGAGGAAGTACTGGGAATGTTCCCAGCGTGGAGGTAGATCTATTGTGCTGTGTTTCCAGCAGAGAGGAAGCTAGTTCTTAGGTAGTACTGGGAATGTTCCCAGCGTGGAGGTAGCCTTATATGGCTGTGTTTCCAACACAAAGGAAGATAGTGTTCATGTAGTACTAGGAATGTTCCTAGCGTGGAGGTAGCCTTATATGGCTGTGTTTCCAGCACAGAAGAAGCTAGTGCTCAAGGTATTACTGGGAATGTTCCCAGCGTGGAGATAGACTTTTAGTGCTGTGTATCCAGCACAGAGGAAGCTAGTCCTCAGGTAGTATGGGGAATGTTCCATGCGTGGAGGTAGCCATATAGTGTTGTGTTTCCAGCACAGAGGCAGCGCTAGAATATGCCCAGCGTGGAGGTGGCCTTATAGTGCTGTGTTTCTAGCACAGAGGAATCTTGTGCTCAGGTAATACTGGGAATGTCCCCAGCGTGGATGTAGCCTTATAGTGCTGTGTTTCCAGCACAGAGGAAGCTAGTCCTCAGGTAGTATTGGGAATGTTCACAGCGTGGATGTAGCCTTATAGTGCTGTGTTTCCAGCACAGAGGAAACGCTAGTGCTCAGGTAGTACAGGGAATGTGCCAAGAGTGGAGGTAGCCTTATAGTGATGTGTTTCTAGCACAGGGGAAGCTAGTGCTCAGATAGTACTGGGAATGTTCCCAGCGTGGAGGTAGCCTTACAGTGCTGTGTTTCTAGCACATAGAAAGCGCTAGTGCTCAAGTAGTACTGTGAATGTGCCCAGCGTGGAGGTAGCCTTATAGTGCTGTGTTTCTAGCACAGAGGAATCTAGCATCAGGTAGTACTGGGAATGTTCCCAGCGTGGAGATAGCCTTATAGTGCTGTGTTTGTAGCACATAGGAAGCGCTAGTGCACAGATAGTACAGGGAATGTGCCGGGCGTGAAGGTAGCCTTTTAGTGCTGTGTATCCAGCACAGGAGAAGCTAGTCCTCAGATAGGAAGCTAGTCCTCAGGTAGTACTGTGAATGTTCCCAGCGTGGAGGTAGCCTTACAGTGCTGTGTTTCTAGCACATACGAAGCGCTAGTGCTCAGGTAGTACTGTGAATGTGCCCAGCGTGGAGGTAGCCTTAAAGTGCTGTGTTTCTAGCACAGAGGAATCTAGTACTCAGGTAGTACTGGGAATGTTCCCAGCGTGGAGGTAGCCTTACAGTGCTGTGTTTCTAGCACATAGGAAGCGCTAGTGCTCAGATAGTACAGGAAATGTTCCCAACATGGAGATAGCCTTATAGTGCTGTGTTTCCAGCAAAGAGGAAGCTAGTCCTCAGGCAGTATTGGGAATGTTCCCAGCGTGGAGGTAGCCTTATAGTGCTGTGTTTCCAGCACAGAGGAAGCGCTGTGGTCAGGTAGTACAGGGAATGTGCCCAGCGTGGAGGTAGCCTTAATGTGCTGTGTTTCTAGCACATATGAAGCGCTAGTGCTCAGGTAGTACAGAGAATGTGTCCATCGAGGATGTAGCCTTATAGTGCTGTGTTTCTAGCACATAGGAAGCGCTAGTGCTCAGGTAGTACAGGAAATGTTCCCAACATGGAGATAGCCTTATAGTGCTGTGTTTCCAGCAAAGAGGAAGCTAGTCCTCAGGCAGTATTGGGAATGTTCCCAGCGTGGAGGTAGCCTTATAGTGCTGTGTTTCCAGCACAGAGGAAGCGCTGTGGTCAGGTAGTACAGGAAATGTGCCCAGCGTGGAGGTAGCCTCAATGTGCTGTGTGTCTAGCACATATGAAGCGCTAGTGCTCAGGTTGTACTGGGAATGTTCCCAGCGTGGAGGTAGCCTTATAGTGCTGTGTTTCCAGCACAGAGGAAGCTAATCCTCAGGTAGTACTTGGAATGTGTCCAGTGTTTATGTAGCCTTATAGTTCTATGTTTCCAGCACAGAGGAAGCTAGTGCTAAGGTATAAGTCTCAATGTTCCCAGCGTGGAGGTAGTCTTATAGTGCTGTGTTTCCAGCACAGAGGAAGCTAGTGCTCGGTTATAACTGGGAATGTTCCCAGCGTGAAGATACCCTATAGGGCTATGTTTCCAGCACAGAGGAAGTACTCGGAATGTTCCCAGCGTGGAGGTAGATCTATTGTGCTGTGTTTCCAGCAGAGAGGAAGCTAGTTCTTAGGTAGTATTGGGAATGTTCCCAGCGTGGAGGTAGCCTTATATGGCTGTGTTTCCAGCACAAAGGAAGCTAGTGTTCATGTAGTACTAGGAATGTTCCTAGCGTGGATGTAGTCTTATAATGCTATGTTTCCAGCACAGAAGAAGCTAGTGCTCAAGGTATTACTGGGAATGTTCCCAGCGTGGAGATAGACTTTTAGTGCTGTGTATCCAGCACAGAGGAAGCTAGTCCTCAGGTAGTATTGGGAATGTTCACAGCGTGGATGTAGCCTTATAGTGCTGTGTTTCCAGCACAGAGGAAACGCTAGTGCTCAGGTAGTACAGGGAATGTGCCAAGAGTGGAGGTAGCCTTAAAGTGATGTGTTTCTAGCACAGGGGAAGCTAGTGCTCAGATAGTACTGGGAATGTTCCCAGCGTGGAGGTAGCCTTACAGTGCTGTGTTTCTAGCACATAGAAAGCGCTAGTGCTCAAGTAGTACTGTGAATGTGCCCAGCGTGGAGGTAGCCTTATAGTGCTGTGTTTCTAGCACAGAGGAATCTAGCATCAGGTAGTACTGGGAATGTTCCCAGCGTGGAGATAGCCTTATAGTGCTGTGTTTGTAGCACATAGGAAGCGCTAGTGCACAGATAGTACAGGGAATGTGCCGGGCGTGAAGGTAGCCTTTTAGTGCTGTGTATCTAGCACAGGAGAAGCTAGTCCTCAGATAGGAAGCTAGTCCTCAGGTAGTACTGTGAATGTTCCCAGCGTGGAGGTAGCCTTACAGTGCTGTGTTTCTAGCACATACGAAGCGCTAGTGCTCAGGTAGTACTGTGAATGTGCCCAGCGTGGAGGTAGCCTTAAAGTGCTGTGTTTCTAGCACAGAGGAATCTAGTACTCAGGTAGTACTGGGAATGTTCCCAGCGTGGAGGTAGCCTTACAGTGCTGTGTTTCTAGCACATAGGAAGCGCTAGTGCTCAGATAGTACAGGAAATGTTCCCAACATGGAGATAGCCTTATAGTGCTGTGTTTCCAGCAAAGAGGAAGCTAGTCCTCAGGCAGTATTGGGAATGTTCCCAGCGTGGAGGTAGCCTTATAGTGCTGTGTTTCCAGCACAGAGGAAGCGCTGTGGTCAGGTAGTACAGGGAATGTGCCCAGCGTGGAGGTAGCCTTAATGTGCTGTGTTTCTAGCACATATGAAGCGCTAGTGCTCAGGTAGTACAGGGAATGTGTCCATCGAGGATGTAGCCTTATAGTGCTGTGTTTCTAGCACATAGGAAGCGCTAGTGCTCAGGTAGTACAGGAAATGTTCCCAACATGGAGATAGCCTTATAGTGCTGTGTTTCCAGCAAAGAGGAAGCTAGTCCTCAGGCAGTATTGGGAATGTTCCCAGCGTGGAGGTAGCCTTATAGTGCTGTGTTTCCAGCACAGAGGAAGCGCTGTGGTCAGGTAGTACAGGAAATGTGCCCAGCGTGGAGGTAGCCTCAATGTGCTGTGTGTCTAGCACATATGAAGCGCTAGTGCTCAGGTTGTACTGGGAATGTTCCCAGCGTGGAGGTAGCCTTATAGTGCTGTGTTTCCAGCACAGAGGAAGCTAATCCTCAGGTAGTACTTGGAATGTGTCCAGTGTTTATGTAGCCTTATAGTTCTATGTTTCCAGCACAGAGGAAGCTAGTGCTAAGGTATAAGTCTCAATGTTCCCAGCGTGGAGGTAGTCTTATAGTGCTGTGTTTCCAGCACAGAGGAAGCTAGTGCTCGGTTATAACTGGGAATGTTCCCAGCGTGAAGATACCCTATAGGGCTATGTTTCCAGCACAGAGGAAGTACTCGGAATGTTCCCAGCGTGGAGGTAGATCTATTGTGCTGTGTTTCCAGCAGAGAGGAAGCTAGTTCTTAGGTAGTATTGGGAATGTTCCCAGCGTGGAGGTAGCCTTATATGGCTGTGTTTCCAGCACAAAGGAAGCTAGTGTTCATGTAGTACTAGGAATGTTCCTAGCGTGGATGTAGTCTTATAATGCTATGTTTCCAGCACAGAAGAAGCTAGTGCTCAAGGTATTACTGGGAATGTTCCCAGCGTGGAGATAGACTTTTAGTGCTGTGTATCCAGCACAGAGGAAGCTAGTCCTCAGGTAGTATGGGGAATGTTCCCAGCGTGGAGGTAGCCAAATAGTGTTGTGTTTCCAGCACAGAGGAAGCGCTAGAATGTGCCCAGCGTGGAGGTGGCCTTATAGTGCTGTGTTTCTAGCACAGAGGAATCTTGTGCTCAGGTAATACTGGGAATGTCCCCAGCGTGGATGTAGCCTTATAGTGCTGTGTTTCCAGCACAGAGGAAGCTAGTCCTCAGGTAATATTGGGAATGTTCACAGCGTGGATGTAGCCTTATAGTGCTGTGTTTCCAGCACAGAGGAAGCGCTAGTGCTCAGGTAGTACAGGGAATGTGCCAAGAGTGGAGGTAGCCTTATAGTGATGTTATCCAGCACAGGAGAAGCTTGGGAATGTTCACAGCGTGGATGTAGCCTTATAGTGCTGTGTTTCCAGCACAGAGGAAGCGCTAGTGCTCAGGTAGTACAGGGAATGTGCCAAGAGTGGAGGTAGCCTTATAGTGATGTGTATCCAGCACAGGAGAAGCTTGTCCTCAGATAGGAAGTTCAGGTAGTACTGGGAATGTTCCCAGCGTGGAGGTAGCCTTACAGTGCTGTGTTTCTAGCACATAGGAAGCGCTAGTGTCAGGTAGTACTGTGAATGTGCCCAGCGTGGAGGTAGCCTTATAGTGCTGTGTTTCTAGCACAGAGGAATCTAGCACTCAGGTAGTACTGGGAATGTTCCCAGCGTGGAGATAGCCTTATAGTGCTGCGTTTGTAGCACATAGGAAGCGCTAGTGCACAGATAGTACAGGGAATGTGCCGTGCGTGAAGGTAGCCTTTTAGTGCTGTCTATCCAGCACAGGAGAAGCTAGTCCTTAGATAGGAAGTTCATGTAGTACTGGGAATGTTCCCAGCGTGGAGGTAGCCTTACAGTGCTGTGTTTCTAGCACATAGGAAGCGCTAGTGCTCAGGTAGTTCTGTGAATGTGCCCAGCGTGGAGGTAGCCTTATAGTGCTGTGTTTCTAGCACAGAGGAATCTAGTACTCAGGTAGTACTGGGAATGTTCCCAGCGTGGAGGTAGCCTTACAGTGCTGTGTTTCTACCACATAGGAAGCGCTAGTGCTCAGGTAGTACAGGGAATGTGTCCAGCGTGGATGTAGCCTTATAGTGCTGTGTTTCTAGCACATAGGAAGCGCTAGTGCTCAGGTAGTACAGGAAATGTTCCAAGCATGGAGATAGCCTTATAGTGCTGCGTTTGTAGCACATAGGAAGCGCTAGTGCACAGATAGTACAGGGAATGTGCCGTGCGTGGAGGTAGCCTTTTAGTGCTGTGTATCCAGCACAGGAGAAGCTAGTCCTCAGGTAGTACCGGGAATGTACCCACCGTGGAGGTAGCCTTATAGTGCTGTGTTTCTAGCACAGGGGAAGCTAGTGCTCAGTTAGTACTTGGAATGTTCCCAGCGTGGATGTAGCCCTACAGTGCTGTGCTTCTAGCACATAGGAAGCGCTAGTGCTCTGGTAGTACTGGGGATGTTCCCAGCGTGGAGGTAGCCTTATAATGCTGTGTCTCCATCACAGAAGAAGCTAGTCCTCACGTAGTACTGGGAATGTGCCTAGTGTTTAGGTAGCTTTATAGTTCTATGTTTCCAGCAAAGAGGAAGCTAGTGCTAAGGTATAACTCTGAATGTTCCCAGCGTGGAGGTAGCCTTATAGTGCTGTTTTTCCAGCACAGAGGAAGCTAGTGCTCGGTTATAAATGGGAATGTTCCCATGGTGGAGGTAGCCCTATAGGGCTATGTTTCCAGCACAGAGGAAGCGCTAGTGCTCATGAAGTACTGGGAATGTTCCCAGCGTGGAGGTTGCTCTATAGTGCTGTGTTTCCAGCACAGAGGAAGCTAGTTCTTAGGTAGTACTGGGAATGTTCCCAGTGTGGAGGTAGCCTTATAGAGCTGTGTTTCCAGCACAGAGGAAAATAGTGTTCAGGTAGTACTAGGAATTTTCCCAGCGTGGAGGTAGTCTTATACTGCTATGTTTCCAGCACAGAAGAACCTAGTGCTCAGGGAAATGGAAATGTTCCCAGTGTGGAGGTAGCCTTATAAAGCTGTGTTTCCAGCACAGAGGAAGCTAGTGTTCATGTAGTACTAGGAATGTTCCCAGCGTGGAGGTAGCTCTATAGTGCTGTGTTTCCAGCAGAGGGGAAGCTAGTTCTTAGGTAGTACTGGGAATGTTCGCAGTGTGGAGGTAGCCTTATTGTGCTTTGTTTCTAGCTGAGAGGAAGCTAGTTCTTTGGTAGTATTGGGAATGTTCTAAGCGTGGAGGTAGCCTTATAGTGCTGTGTTTCCTGCACAGAGGAAGCGCTAGTGCTCAGGTAGAACTGTGAATGTGCCCAGCGTGGAGGTAGCCTTATAGTGCTGTGTTTCTAGCACAGAGGGACCTAGTACTCAGGTAGTACTGGGAATGTTCCCAGTGTGGAGGTAGCCTTATTGTGCTTTGTTTCCAACTGAGAGGAAGCTAGTTCTTTGGTAGTATTGGGAATGTTCTAAGCGTGGAGGTAGCCTTATAGTGCTGTGTTTCCTGCACAGAGGAAGAGCTAGTGCTCAGGTAGAACTGTGAATGTGCCCAGCGTGGAGGTAGCCGTATAGTGCTGTGTTTCTAGCACAGAGGGACCTAGTACTCAGGTAGTACTGGGAATGTTCCCAGTGTGGATGTAGCCTTATAGTGCTGTGTTTCCAGCACAGAGGAAGCTAGTCCTCAGGTAGTATTGGGAGTGTTCCCAGCGCGGATGTAGTGTTATAGCACTGTGTTTCAAGCACAGAGGAAGCGCTAGCGTTCAGGTAGTACAGGGAATGTGCCCTGCGTGGAGGTAACCATATAGTGCTGTGTTTCTAGCACAGGGGAAGCTAGTGCTCAGATAGTACTGGGAATGTTCCCAGCGTGGAGGTAGCCTTATAGTGCTATGTTTCCAGCATAGAGGAAGCTAGTGCTCAGGTAGTACTGGGAATGTTCCCAGCGTGGAGGTAGCCTTATAGTGCTGTGTTTCCAGCACAGAGGAAGCTAAGCCTCAGGTAGTACTGTGAATGTACACAGCGTGTAGGTAGCCTTTACTTGATGTGTTTCCTGCACGGTGCAAGCCACAGCACAGATAGTTCTGGTAATGTGTCCAGCGTTAGTGTAGCCTATTCTTGAAGTGGTTCAAACTCAAAGAAAGCGACTGCTGGGATAGTACTGGTAACCTGTCCACTGGTGAGGTAGCCTATACATGTACGTGAACGGTTTCAAGCACGTTGAATACACTGCTATTGTAATACTCGGAATGAGCCAAGGGTGGATGGGAGGTAGCCTATACCTGCTGTGTTTCCAGCAAAGGAAGCTAGTGCTCGGTTATAACTGGGAATTGTGTCCATCATGAAGGTAGCCTATACTTGCTGTGCTTTCTTCGAACAGACTAGAGTCTGAAGTTGGAAGGTGGGCCAAACCGAATTCTATTCTGTTTGAAAATTGGCTTTGTTCAACTTGTGGAATGCTTGAATACGAGTTTCATTTTACACTCGAATACACTAGATATACTGACTTAAGAAGCTCGCTTTGACCTAAATATTTCAGAACAAGACCCAATAAACATATATTAATTGAAATGTTTACTTCATAGTCTAAACAGTTAATAAAAATCGCTTTATGTTTTAAGGCCTTTAAAACTACGGAACAATACTTCTTTACATGATCCTTCATCCTTAAGGATGTACCTTCTCCAAGGCAAATACCACATTACAAAAACAGGCCTATCTATATTTAATTTTACCTCCAAAATAATGAAAATTGTCTGATAAAGAATTGTGCTAATTTTCTTGCTTATGCTTTGAACATGGTTTGTGGGCACTCATTAGAGCCGCCGCACTGAGGCGGTTCTGATGGGTGCCCACGACGCATGTCTATGGGCGGGCATTAGGAGAATTATATATACCCCTGTTGATCCCAGTTTTACTGTGTAAAGGTGGGGTTCAAACGGGTCGAAATTATATAGGCCTGTTTTCTTGATGGAGATTCATGTTTGAAAAAAAAATAGTTTACATATCAATCGGATGTACACCATTATTGTACTTTGTTATGTGTTTTTCTAATTAACATCAGTCCGCTTTTGTCACATCTACTGTATGTATTATATATGTTGTAAAACAGATGGGCCGATTGGCCTGGTGTTTCTGAATAAACATGAAACTTGAAACTGGGTGAAAAGTAAAAGTAAAACAAAGATCAGGAATCGATACAATTAACTTACTCCACCCATAAAAGACACCAAAGGGAAAGAAACACAAACACGAACTTACCAGATCATAATGGGAACCCAAACAGAGGAAGGCCAAAAGGACAGGTACTTTCCCACAAAATGACCTATAGGCCATCCAAAATAAAAATACACAAGTGATACACACACTAAGTAACAAACAAAAAACATAAATTGACAGCCACAGAAGAACCGCCTTTGAACGGTCAGTAGAAAAATTCCACTGGGGGGGGGGGGGGGGGGGGGGCTTAAATCGATTTTACGTGGCCACAATCCTTGCCCTTACTTCTGTCGCGGTACAGACATAAATTTTATTTAGACCGCATGAAGGCTTCCTAACTCAACAGTGTAGCATATCCTAACATACAAATAAAACAAACTACAGAGATGAAACAAGGTTGAGGACTCTACAGCATACAACAACAGAAATACTGGAGCAAAAGAAAACCAACAGTTAGACCCCGAGGGGCCCGACCAAAGACGGAGCATCAGGCGGCAACCAACATAAAGAATAACAACTAAAATTGATATTCCATCTATGTTTTTACGCTGGAACCGTCATATATTCTTAGGCCCGACCCACCGGTGTGCAATCACAAAGAGGGAAGCAAAGTTGCCAACCGTGATATTTATTTGAAGCCTATATTTCAAGTGTTTCCAGCTCGAGGAAGCAACTGAAAGGATAGTACTGTTAACGTGCCCACCACGGAGGTAGCCTATACTTTTCCAGCACAGTGGTTTATATTGGTCGTGTAATACTGGGAATGTTCCCAGCGTGAATAAGAGGTAGCCTGTGGTTCCAACATAAGGTGCGTGACTTCTCGGACAATACAACGAATGTACCCAGCGTGGTGATAGCCTATATCTGCTGTGTTTCCAGCACAGATGAAGCCACTGCTAGGGTAATACTGGGAATGTGCCCATAGTGGAGGTAGTCTATACTTGCTCTGTTTCCATCACAGAGGAGGCCCCGCTCAAGTAGTACTGAGAATGTGCCAAGCAAAGAGGTAGCCTATACTTACTGTGTTTCATGCACAGAGGAGACCACCGCTCATGTAGTACTGAGAATGTGCCCAGCGTGGAGGTAGCCAGTACTTACTGCGTTTCATGCACAGCGGAAGCCACTTATCAGAGGTGCGTTCAACAACGCGGGCGCCCGCCGAGCGCTCGCCTGTTTCGTAGACAGGTTCCCTCACCCTATGGCGCAATAGCTTTCGCATATTACCGATCCCTTTATGCGAAAGCTATTGAGCTATAGGGAGAGGGAACCAGTCTACGAACAGACGAGCACTAGGCGGGAGCCCGTTTTGTTGAATGCACCTCTGGAAGTACTGGGAATGTCTTTTACTTGTTCACAGTACTAGCACAGAGCCAGCAAGGCCACCACAGTGCAAGCCACCACTCATGTAGAATTGTTAACGTGTCGGGCGTAGAACAATGGAATGGACAGGTCATGTAGTTACTTCGAGTTTATCGCAGAGCAAGCATCCGCTCCGGTAGATTTGGAAATGTGTCCTGCGTGGAGCAATGATGGGAATAGTCTTGCAGTTGCTTCACGTTAAGTACAGGGGATACTTTGGCTTTTGTATGCTATATAGGGTGGGGTGCAGCATTAAGTGTTTTACCCTAACAAATAAAAAGCTTTACAGCGTAATCCAAAAATATCCATAATATAATCGGACCCTCTAAAATATTTTCAAAATGTAGCTTTCTTAAAACAATACTCTACAATTAGCTAGCTTGCTTTGCATAATTATAATGTGTCTTTACTTATTTCTTTATTGCATTTGGCACGGAAAATGTTTTTAATATTTTTTCTTTCTTCAGATTTCGCCTTAACTCCAGGAGGGGACACAGGCGGTATATATTATTTACACTCCAGCTTTACAGGATGAAAGCCTACACAGTAATCATGTCTATACCGTACGGTTATTCAGCCTGCACAAGGGATGTTTCAGTTAACGTCCCAATTTCCCAACAGCAATTCTTTAAATCCACTGAGCTGTTGTGCAGCAAGAGAAAAAAAAACAACAACATTCAAATAGCTTCTGGTATGAGGGGAATGCTGTGCCAACAATATTCACGAAGCAGTTTAATCGCCGCTCCCACTCCCTTATTAAAACTTTGATCCGACCTCCAAATCCGACCCCTTAGGCATTATCCAGTGGTCGCAACCAAAATCCCGTTCAAAGTATTTTACATATTCTATCAATCATTAATTCTGCAAAGTTTGATATCAAAATCTATAAAACTGACTTTGTTATTAAAGGTAATTGATATTTGACCGTTGGACCCCTCACCTGGGAGGGGCGGTGCCAAAATCAAATGGTCAGACAGGCGGACAAACGGACGGAGAGACCGACGGAGGCGGGTTTTTTTTAAAAGCGAAGGAATAAAATTACCAATGACTTTTTGGCTCTCGCCCCCAAATGGTATGTTTTAGAGTCGACATCTTCAAAATATCTGCTAAATGGCGTGTACCCATAAAAAAGACCATTTTTGTTAACCCCTAGCCTACACCCGAAATACTAAAGGTTTGACCCCCCCCCCCCCCACACACACACACACACTCAATACAAAAAAGTCCCAGCCTATGGAGCAGGCAAAATTCAGAGTACTATGTCAGTCAGCCGCGTGTGTGCCTGCAGTACACCTAACTCTATTGGTTTGGTTTGGGTTTTACAAAAATTTCAAGATTATTTTACTCATATCGAGCCCATCGTTAATCAGTAGTTGACGAAAACCGGAGTGTCCGGAGAAAAACCACCACACCTTCAGTTGCAGAACTCGGCGTCTCACATGTGACCCGAGCCATGCTCGAACCACAATGGTTAGAGACCTAATGGCTAAGAGTCATCGCTCTCACCCACTAAGTCACGGAGGTCCGTATAACACTCTATTGTAGACAGACTGAAACACGATCGAACGGACAGACGGGCAGGTGAGAGTTATTCTTCTCATCATTTAAACTTGCAGTTGCAGTTGTAGTTGCGTTGTGTTCCCACGGTGGAGAGATGCTCCTGTGGTGGAGGTTCCCCATATGGAGGTTGCAACTATACCCTACTCCCACAAAGTGCACCGTCCTTCGGATCGGGACTGGCACCCCCCCC